>MU721096.1:7128-33600 GCA_026770625.1 Nicotiana glauca | reverse complement strand
CGAAGAGGATTGATTGGAGGTAAGATATTTGAACTTAAAACTCGATTATATTGTGAAATTGGTCTAGAAATTCATGGAAATAAAGCCTAAAATTGATGAACTAGGGCTTGAGTTTTTGATATTTCAAATTGGTATTTGATAGGTCATTTGAGCTCGGATTTGGGAGTTCTTGGTATGTATGGACTCGTGGCGAGACGAGAAATCCGATAATATGAGTTTGTAATTTTTCGAGAAGCGGGCTCGGGGCTCGGGTTTTTGCTAGTTTCGATATTTTTGCTATTTCTCGATTGTTTTCGATTGGGTATTGTTCCCTTATCATATTGTGATGTATTCGCTCTAATTTTGGATAAATTCGACGCGTGTGGAGGCCGATTTGAAGAGCAAAGGCGTCGCGGGCTAGAGATTTTACCGGTTCGAGGTGAGTAATGCTTGTAAATAATATCCTGAGGGTTTGAAACCCCGGATCTCACATCGTAATGTTATATGGTGGCGTGACACGCATTCTATGTCGAGTGTGGGGTCGGTTACTATTGGGGATCGTGACTTGGTCCATCCCGAGTGAGATTTATACTATATTGGTGATTGATACACATACTATATTGATGTTGTTTGGGCTTGTTTCCATGTTTGGGGCTTTGTGCCGACTTGTGGAACCCTTCGAGGATTGGTATTACTGTTTTAGCATATTTTTGCATATCATTTGGTCTCAGTCCAAGGTTTTAAATACTGTTTTGCAAACTCAGCCATATTTCTAAGTTTTGAAAACTCAAATGATATTTTAAATGTTATTTCGTGCTGAGAACTACTGTTTTATAAATGCCCAAGGGGCTTATGATATTTTTCTGGACTGATTATGGGTGGCTCAGGCTGCGCGCTGCAGCAGTGATTTGAAATAGTGGTAATAATGACACAGTATGATGTGACTTGAAATAGTGATAAAAATGGCACTGTGTGATAGAAATTGGTCAGGTAACAATGACTGACCAGGACTTGATTGATGCCACGAGATGGCTTGTTATTGCGCTTGGGTTGTAGGAGCCCCTCCGGAGTCTGTACACACCCCCAGTGAGCGCCGTCGATGTTAAATAATTATGGGTGGCTTGGGTTGCGCGCTGCAGTAGGTACTAGACTGTACCATGATATGCATTGCATTGCATTCATGCATTTGTCCATATATTGTTGTTTTGTGACATTTCTGGAGATATTTATTTGTGGTTCTGGTACTGCATGGTACGTTTGGTCAGGTAACAATGGCTGACCAGGATTAAGAATATTGCCTGAGGGGTGGGTTTCTGTGCATAGTGACACTGATTGCTGAAATTTTTTTGCAACTGTTAAAAAGATTATTTTCAAAAGAGGTTTAAAACTGAGCCAAGATATTTATAAAGATTTCGCGGTTTTCACTGATTTTTCTCCGTTTAAAGGATCTTCTCTGCTTCTATGCAGCATGATGATATGTTTTACGTGTTTTCTTACCGCTCAGTTGTTATTTACTTTTATTACTCACTAGGTTGGAGTACTCACTTTACTCCCTGCACCTCGCGTGCAGCTGCAAGTATTGATCACCCGGTAGCGGGATATTAGCTGATTGAAGGTATTACTATTGTAGCTGAGCAAGGTGACCGCCAGCGTTCGCGGCACCGGACATTATCTTTAGAATTTCAGAATTTAATTTTGTATATTATTGGCCCTGTAGACATTGTGTTCAGGTTTTCTTTAGATGCTCGTGACTTGTGACACCCCGGTCGGGTTATGTTGGGCTGTAAACACTGGTTATTATTGTCATTAAGCTTTATTTATCTATTCATTTATGTTTAATAATTGTTAAAAAGAAGATTTGTGTTAGTTGCTGGCCTTGTCTTCACGAGAGGCGCCATCACGACCGGGTTAGAAAATTGGGTCGTGACACCTGTAATCCCATTTCAGATGGCCTCAAGGTATAGGACCAAATTAGGAGCAAAATCAACAAAGAGAAGACTAGGCACAACTGGGCTACTGACAGCAGCCCAGATTCGCGAGTCATTACCATTAATTGAAGAAAATTGCAACTTTATGAAAGCAAAACTTGGAGATTCAAACAAATCCTAACATTTCTTGCCATTTAAAACATATACAAAATGCACTCTAAAGACAAATCACACTCTATAACAACTATGTAGTCCTATTGCTGTAATAGCCCATACTCGATTATGTCATCTCTTGAAGCCTAACATAATCCCTGATTTATAACAAAAATACTAACATGATTCCCAAGAAACTAATACATTCTCTAACATGAACTATAACAGAATGTTCTTATCCCAGAAAAACCATTCATATTACTATAGAAAACTCAGGTAAGCTTCCAAAATAAATTGATTTCAACAGACTCGAGTATATACTGAGGCATATCTAATTTGGACTGATCTTCTACTGTGATAACTCTCAAAGTCCATACATATAAATAAGATTTCAAAATCACTTATATATCAAATGACCAAATAATAGTGCTCACATAGCTTACAAATGGAACTTAAAGCTAACAATCGAAATCATCAAACATAACATGAAGAAAGTTAAATTAATTACAGAACCAAATAATTGTAGAAAACAACAGAGATATCATTGATTTCGACTGAATTAGCCAGCTTGAAAACTCTTCCATTCCAACATGTCAATAAGATTCAGTGAGTACCTGATTACAGCAATCAAACACAAATAAATGAGCTCAAAATGACGAAGAGGACAACAACAAAGTTTCAGCAACAAAAGCAGCAGAATCAGCTCAGCAAAAACAGAAAACTCAGTCTCTTTAAACCATTTTTTTAACCCAGAATGCCCAGATATTCTTGAAGAGATTTCAAACTCTAAAGAATGACAGCAGAACTAGACCAATTTACACTAAAAATGCCAAGGATTTTATGTATGTTTGAACTCAGCCGTTTTTACTTTTTAGGGTTTTTTCATCTCCAAAAATCTGCCTTGATAGTGAAGAAACAATGCCCTTTACAGGGAGCTTTAGGGCAGCAGAAATTTTACCCTTTAATCCTTTTCCAATTTTCATTTTTGCTACTTGGTCCCTAATTTAAAAACCATTTTTATAAATCAGTTGCAAACCCACCTTCCAGGAAGCTTCACAAGTCAGTTACAAATAATTCCCAAACCTAAATTCCCTAAACTACCCCTTAAACCTTATGTTTTTACCTTTGGAACCAAATGGGTCAAATTGACCCAAAGTTCAACCCCAAACTTGGGCTTGCCAAACAGACTGAATTCCATTTTCCTTTGGGCTTTTGATTCAATCAGAAACCAAATCTAAATCACAATCAAAGCGCACAAAATTAACGGGGTAGACGAAATTGCCCAAAAAATTAGAGTTCTTTTTTAAAAGAAAACAACAACAAATATGAAATAAACAAAAAAACACAGAAATTAAAACAAACATGCACTAACAAATTTTAATATTAACATGCGAGCAATAGCTAATTCAAAATGGAAAACAAAATAATAGGGAAAAGAAGAGACGAAACTGAAATAGATAAAGACTAGAAATAAAAAAATAAAGACGAAAAAAGAACTGAAATACCTAAACAAGAGGTGAACGGACCATGACTTTGAACGATCAATCATTCTAATTCCGAGCTGAAATTAGTATTTATCGTGGGTTCTTGTTAAAAACCAACGAGAAACAACAATTTAGGCCCTAACCGGTCGTTGAAGCTTGAAGAAATTGAGAGATTTTTGTTTTCATTTTTTTCGCCTTTTTAGATCTAAAATAGGCTCTGTTTTGTAATGATTCGAGGGAGATAATTTTGAGTTATGGAAAGAGGAAGGGATAAGGGTTATGGGATGTGATTTTGGGGCTGGTTAGGTGTGGTGCCGCCACCGGAGAGTGTTGGGGATTTGGGGCGGCTGATTAAGGTTAGGTGTTTGCTGAAAAAGGCGAGGTTAAGAGGAATTGAACATGGGGGAGGCATTTAGGACAGTTAAATATACTTTGGGGACTGAGTTCCGGACCATTCGATCAACTAAGATAGACGGTCCTGATTGGGGGTAATTGAAACAGGGTCGTTTGGATTAGGCAGGGATTTTGGACCGGGTATAGGGTAGAATTGGGCTTGGGTTGACTGGACCTTGGGGGGAAAATACTCCGGGCCTGTAGAAATTTAAATAACATTGCTCAAACCAGGTTTCTCTTTCAGTTCCTTTTCTTTTTTCCTTTTTCAATTTCAAAATCTTTTCTTTCTTTTTCAAATTAAAATAAATCTAAATTAACTCTAAAAAATTAAATTAGCCTATAAAATTATACTAAATACTCAAATAATATTTACAATAATTAATTAAGTCCTACATTTAAAGAAGAACTATACAATTCTAAATTAAAGAGTTAAAATGCCAAAAATGAACTATTTTGTGATTTTTTTCTAGTTTTGGGAAACACCTAATTTACTAATTAATCTAAATATATAAAATTAAATCCTAAATACAAATGCAATATATTTTTGTATTTTTCATGAATTAAATAAAATTAAAAATGCACACAATAATGCAAATAATCAGAAAAATTCTATAATAATTTCTAAAGTAACAAATAATTAAAAGAAAAAATCTAATATTTTGAACTCTGTAGGAGTAATTCATGTGGGGCAAAAATCACGTGCTCACAGCTGTCCCTCTTCGCTCGGAGACACGAAGGATTTTCGGGTAAAGTTAAAATGAGCAATTATGAGGGACATTTGCCCGTTTGAAAACTTCATGAGAAGCATTTTTGAAAAGGGCCTGACCGAATCTTGCCTCAAAGGTTTCCTACATATCGTTGGTTATAAAGGAATCAGGTCAGTGTAGTTCTGGAAGTTTCGGTAGCTGGGACTACCGGGAAGGTGTTATTTCACGGTTGTTGTTGCTGCTACTGCTTGCTGGACTCCTTATTGCACCAAAATGGAAAGTAAAAAGCTAAAATAGCTAAGCTTATCAGCTACGAGTTACAAGATTCCTAGCTATAAATCTTTTGAAGCTTGATCTTGAGTCTCGGTTGGTTCTTGCTGCAGACTCTGATCTGAATTTTGATGCTTTTAATTGTAGGTGCTGGTTCTTTCTTCTTCTTTGGATCAAAGCGGGACACGCGAAGCTTGTGATTTCAATCATATCTTGGTCAATCCGCACCTTTCTCCGCTTCAGCACTTTGAGTTTCCTTCTTTTTTCGTTCTTTTTCTTCTTTTCTTTATCGTGGATTGAGACTCATTCTTTTTGTCATCTCGAACCTTGTTCCCCGAGGTTCAACCTGCTCAGACACAAAACAAACGAACGAAGGAAATTTTTCTGCCCCAGTTTTCACTAGGAAAATTTCGTGAGTTATCTGTAACAAAACCTCCCCTTTTTTTTGAAAGCCATAAATTTAGGATTGTATGTCTTTAAGATAAAGAGATTAGGGAGTGGAGCCCTATTTCTATAAAAACTCAACCAGGAAATGGGGACCCTGTGTTGGAAAAGGCGACTAGGGGTGGAGACCCTACGTCTAAAATCTCAACTAGGGAGAGACCCTATGTCTAAAATCTCAACTAGGTATTGGAGCCCTATGTTTGCAAAAGGCGACTAGGGGATGGAAACCCTATGGCTGAAATCTCAACTAGGGATTGGAGCCCTATGTTGGCAAAAGTCGACTGGGGAATGAAGACCCTATGTCTAAAAATTTCGACTAAGGATTGGAGGCCTATGTTGGCAGAATGAGACAATGAGGATGGAGTCCCTATGTCTAAAAATCTCAACTAGGGATTGGAGACCCTATGTTAGCAAAAGGTGACATGGGGATCGGGCACCTATGTCTAAAATCTAAACTAGGGATTGGAGCCCTATGTTGGCAAAAGGCGACTAGGGAATGGAGGCCCTATGTCTAAAAATATCAACTAGGGATTGGAGCCCTATGTTGGTAAAAGGTGACTAGGGAATGGAGACCCTATGTCTAAAAATCTCAAATAGGGGTTGGAGACCCTACGTTGGCAAAAAGTGACTAGGGGATGGAGGCCCTATGTCTAAAATCTCAACTAGGGATTGGAGACCTATATTGGCAAAACTCGACTATGGAATGGAGGCCCTATGTCTAAAATCTCAACTAGGGATTGGAGCCCTATGTTTGCAAAATGCGACTAGGGAATGGAGGCCCTATGTCTAAAATCTCAACTAGGGATTGGAGCCGTATGTTGGAAAAAGTCGACTAGGGAATGGAGGCCCTATGTCTAAAAATCTCAACTAGGGTTGAAGCCTTATGGTAGCTGAAGGAGACTAGGGGATGAAGACCCTATGTCGAAAAATCTCAACTAGGTGTTGGAGACCCTATGTTGGCAAATTTTGACAAGGGGATCGAGACCCTATGTCTAAAATCTCAATTAGGGATTAGATCCCTATGTTGGCAAAAGGCGGCTAGGGAATGGAGGCCCTATGTCTAAAAATATCAACTAAGGATTGGAGCCCTATGTTGGCAAAACACGACTAGGGGATGAAGAACCTATGTCTAAAAATCTCAACTAGGGGTTGGAGACGCTATGTTGGCAAAAAGTGACTAGGGGATGGAGGCCCTATGTCTAAAATCTCAACTAGGGAATGGAGCCCTATGTTGGAAAAAGTCGACTAGGGAATGGATGCCCTATGTCTAAAAATCTCAATTAGGGCTGGAGCCCTATGTTGGCTGAAGGCGACTAGGGGATGGAGACCCTATGTCTAAAAATCTCAACTAGGTGTTGGAGACCCTATGTTGGAAAAATTTGACAAGGGGATCGAGACCCTATTTCTAAAATCTCAATTAGGGATTGGATCCCTATGTTGGCAAAAGGAGACTAGGGAATGGAGACCCTATGGCAAAAGGTGACTAGGTGATGGAGGCCCTATTTCTAAAATGTCAAATAGGGATTGGAGCCCTATATTGGCAAAAGGAGACTAGGGAATGGAGGCTCTATATCTAAAATCTCAATTAGGGATTGGAGCCCTGTGTTGGCAAAAGGCAACTAGGGAATGGAGGCCCTATGTCTAAAATCTCAACTAGGGATTTGAGCCCTACGTTGGCAAAAGGCGACCAGAGAATGGAGGACCTATGACTAAAATCTCAACTAGGTATCTGAGCGCTATGTTGGCAAAAGGCGACTAAGGAATGGAGGCCCTATGTCTAAAATCTCTACTAGGGATTATAGCCCTATGTTGGCAAAAGGTGACTAGGGAATGGAGGCCCTATGTCTAAAAATCTGAACTAGGGATTGGAGCCCTATGTTGGCAAAAGGCGACTAGGGAATGGAAGTCCTATGTCTAAAATCTAAACCCCTATATTGGCAAAAGGCGACTAGGGAATGAAGGCCCTATGTCTAAAAATCTCAACTAGGGATTGGAGCCCTATGTTGGAAAAATACGACTAGGGAATGGAGGCCCTATGTCTAAAATCTCAACTAGGGATTGGAGCCCTATATTGGAAAAATGCGACTAAGGAATGGAGGCCCTGTGTCTAAAAATCTCAACTAGGGTCGGAGTCCCTATGTTGGAAAAGCGTAAAACTACAGATTGGAGCCCTAAGCTACTATCTTTTTTAACTTTCTTCTTATCTTTTTTTTTTTCATTTCAATTTTTTTTTATTTCACGGAATGAGTAAATGCGCGAAAAACTTGTAAGGGACTTCCCTTTTTATGGATTGTTACTACAAAGTTGTTTCTAGCACTTGCGCACTTCTTTTTCCTTTGGTTGCACCTGCTTCTTGCACGGTTGCTTTTGATTGCACCTATTTCAAATTTTCAAACAAAGAATAATTGTTAGTTTGAAACGGTGGTTGGTTTTATCGCCTTAATTGTTTTTGATCACATGATCTCGGCCAAACTATTGGCGAGAACCTCTACTGCTTGCTGGCTTTTCTGAAGATTGATATCTCTCCTAAAATCGAGGAAATCAAATTTCCAAACTTTCACATGATGGTTCACCCATGTGGGGCTTTGGTCCTTTCACCTTATTCTGCCTCTATGGGCTTTTGACTTTGGATTTCTTTTCATTTTCATTAACTTTGATTTTAGAGCATTGGTTATCATGGCCAATCGGGATCGACTTGATGCACCCGCGGAGGATGGGTACTTTTCTTTGGACTTGGCTTTTATTAAGCAGAACCTTGTAAAAACAATCTTTCCACCTTTTCTTTGTATTAGTTTTGGAACAGAGTTAGACTAATAGGGATTCAAAGGAAAGTAAACAAAGGACAAGAAAGTGAATTTAAGGAGAAATGTCCCTTTCGGGGAGGTAAGAAGGACTTATCTGGAGTGCGTGAAGACTTCAATAGACATGAAATGCTTCTTGGACTGGATACCTGATCTGCACAACAATCCCACTTATCATAAACCCATTGCGACCCATGTTTTAAACCCGAGAAACCTTGCCAGGACACTTTCAGTGCCAATGGTGATGAGGGATTTCTTCTTTTCGATCAACGGCACCCTTTGCAGGTTTTCGCCAATGGACCTCTCTTATTTCTCTTCTCACCGTCACCTTATAGTGTTCTTTATGAGTTTTCACTAACAAGACTCTCTCATTTTTTTAGTTTCTCTGCTCAACATTGTCTTACGATGCCCGTAGGTTTTCATCAATAAGACTCTCTCATTTTATTTCTCTCATACTAATTGCATCGAATCCAAACAACCGCGTTCTCCGGTTTTAAACACCTTACACCGATTGATCGAAGGACATGAAAAAGGATTGGGTAAAAAGAATTTGGGTCAAATTACAACTTTGGAACCATTCAGGCGGGATCATTGCTGAACCATTATAACATCTGCCCCATTTTCACTTTTGGGGAAAATTGGATTTTAGTTTTGGTTTGACTGAACTCCAGAGAGAGGCTGCCTATGTATCCTTTTGGAATCAAGTCGAACGTAGTTCGGAGAAACATTTTGTTTTGTTGTTTTTTTTGTTTTTGTTGTTTTTTTTACAAACGCCTTCAAGTTCTGAATAGGGTAGTGAAAGAAAGGTAATCAACTCAAAGGGTTATCAAAGGATTGGAGTGTTTGGGGTAGCAAAAAATGAAAGCCTTCGTCATCCCAATTGGGTAATGTTATTGCTGCATAAGGATTAGACATAGTACCTTTTGACTGCGTCTGCATTTACAGCTATTTCGGGGTCATTCCCTTCGATGTCTCGCAGGTATAACACCCCTCTTGGCAATAATTATCTGATAATATATGGGCCTTTCCAGTTAGGAGCAAACTATCCTTTCGCTTACTGATGATGGGGGAGAATACATCATAAAATGAGTTGGCCCACTTCAAAATTCCTAGACCACACTTTATTGTTATTGGCACGGACCATTCTTTGTTGATACAAATGCCGGTGGCAAACTTTGGTCATTCGATTTTCATCGATCATGATTAACTGTTCTAGACAAGTTTTGACCCACTCACTGTCTTCAATTTCAGCTTCAACAATGATCGGGCGAGAATGGATTTCAATTTCTACGGCTATCACGACTTCAGTGCCATAAACCAAAAGATATGGGGTTGCTCCGACTGATGTGCTCACAGTAGTGCGGTATCCCAACAATGCAAACAACAAATTTTCATGACACTGCATGGACCTTTGAATCATCTTTCTCAAAACCTTTTTGATGTTCTTGTTTGTTGCTTCGACGACACCATTAGCTTTGGGCCGATCTGGATTAGAATTTCAATGCGTGATCTTAAACTTCTCACATATATCCTTCATCAAGTGACTATTAAAGTTTGCAGCATTATGTGTAATGATAGTTGCAGGAATACCGAAACGACAGATGAGATTAGAATGCACAAAGTCTACCCCAGCTTTCTTGGTGACAGATTTGAGAGTAATTGCTTCAACCCACTTCGTGAAGTAGTCAATAGCAACCAATATGAATCTATGCACATTTGAAGCTTATGGCTCGATCGGCATAATGACGTCCATGCCCCAGGAACCAAATGGCCAAGATGCTGACATTGGATGCAGTTCTATAGGTGGTGCATGAATCAAATCACCGTGCACCTGACACTGATGGTATTTCCAGAGGAAATTGAAGTAGTCTTTTTCCATAGTCATCCAGTAATAGTCTGCTCGGAGGATTTTCTTTGCCAAAACATATCCGTTCATGTGGGGTCCGCACACTTTTTCATGCACTTCATAAATGATTCTTCCGGCCTCTTCGGTACCAACACATCTTAATAAGTTGAGATCCGGAGTCCTTTTGTAAAAGACATCACCGCTCAAGAAGAAACCACTTGCGAGCCATTTAATGGTCCTATTTTGATCTCCACTGGCTTGCTCGAGATATTCTTTAGTTTTCAAAAATCTCTCGATATCATGATACCATGGCTGAATATTTGGTTCTGCCTCAACCGTATTGCAGTAACCATGCTTTTCCTGGATATGGATTTCCAACGGGTCAGTGTGGACACTGCGTGGATATGGCAACATCGAGGCCAAAGTAGCGAGTGCATCGGCCAACTCATTATTAAAACGAGGAATATACCTGAACTCGACTAACTTGAACCATTTACTAAGATCCTTAATATGTTGCCTATATGGAATATGCTTGACGTCCCGGGTGTCCATTCGCCCTGAGCTTGTCGGATAATCAAGTATTAATCTACCATGATCAATAGTTCTTCAACATCTTGGTTGATTCCCATATTCATAACCATAATGCAGGCTTCATACTCGGCAGTATTATTTATGCAGAAAAATCGAAGTTGAGTTATGGCTGGATAATGCTGACCAGTGGGTGAGATCAAGATTGCCCCAATCCCAATGCCTTCGAAGAACATTCTCCAAGCATTGGTGTCTTCTGATGTTATCTTAACTGAATTGACCTCTTCATCCGGAAAGTATGTACTCAGGGGTTGATATTCATCATCAGTCGGGTTTTAAGCTAGGTGATCTTCTAAGGCTTGGGCTTTCATTGCCATGCGGGTGACATAGACTATGTCAAATTTTGGTGAGCAAAATCTGCCATTTTCCTAACCTCCCTGTGGGCATCGGCTTCTGGAATATGTACTTTAGAGGGTCGAACCTGGCAATGAGGTAAGTGGTGTAGGCCAACAAGTAATGCCTAAGCTTCTGAGCGACCCAAGTTAGAGTGCAGCAAGTTCTCTCCAACAAAGTGTATTTGGATTCATAACTGGTAAAATTCTTGCTCAGATTGTAAATTGCCTGCTCTCTCTTTCCGGTCACATCGTGTTACCCGAGGACACAGCCGAAATAGTTTTCTAAGACTGTCAGATACAAGAACAGAGGCCTCTCCGGTTCAGGTGGGATTGAGACTGGCAGATTCGACAGGTATTCTTTGATTTTTCCAGAGGCTTCTTGACACTCATCCATCCATTTGACTGTTGTGTCTTTCTTTAACAGCTTGAATATGGGTTCACATGTAGAAGTTAACTGAGCAATAAATCGGCTAATGTAGTTCAACCTTCCCAACTGGCTCATAACCTCTTTCTTGGTTCTTGGAGGAGGCAAATCCCAAATAGACATTATCTTTGTTGGGTATATCTCGATGCCTCTCCGACTGACTATAAATCCCAAGAGTTTTCCAGACGAAACCCCAAATGCTCATTTGGCCGGATTTACCTTCATATCATACTTACGCAGCCGGTCAAAGAACTTTCTCCAGTCCCGAACATGGTCGTCCTATGTTATGGATTTGATGATCACATCGTCCACTTATACCTCTATTTTTTGGTGCATTATGTCGTGAAAGATGACAGTCATGACCCTCATATAAGTTGCCCCGATGTTCTTCAGACCAAACGGCATGACGTTGTAACAGTAGGTGCCCCAGTGTGTGGTGAAAGCTGCCTTTTCCGCATCCTCTTCATCCATAAACACCTGGTGATATCTTTCATAACAATCCACGAAAGACTGTATCATATGTTTGGTGCAGTTATCAACAAGGATATGGTTGTTCCGCAAAGTGAAGTTGTCCTTGGGACTTGCTTTGTTCAGATCTCTGTAGTCCATACATACTCAAGTTTTCCCATCTTTCTTTGGCATTGGAACTGCATTGGATAAACATGTGGTGTATCGGACCATTCAGATCACCCCCATTTTTAACTATTTTGTGACCTCTTCTTTAATCTTGTCACTGATATTAGTTTTGAACTTTCTTTTCTTTTGATGGATAGGGGGATAATCCGGGTATGTTAGCAACTTGTGAACCACCAAATCGACACTTAGTCCTGCCATGTAATCATATGACCAAGCAAACACATCTTTGAATTCAAACAATAGTTGGATCAACACATCCCGGGTTTTTTCATCTGTATGAATGCTTCTCTTGGTTTCTTTTACTTATTTAGTACTACCCAAATTAACCGGCTCAGTATCATTTAAGTTCGCTTAGGTTTATTCTCAAATTGTTCCAATTCTCGATTTATTTCCCTAAAAGCCTCTTCATCATCATATTTTGGTTCTTGATTTATTATTTCACAATTAGACAGCGTGTTTGGATCTGGGCATGAAGTCTGCAAGCTTGTCATGTTACTTAAATCCGCCTTATTAGAACTGAAAAGAAAAAATAAGAAAAGTAACAAAAATCAGAAAGAATAAAGAGAGATGAACGATGAAATATTGATTTAATTTCATTGAATTTTGAAGATAACAGAGGTTTGAAGACATGAAACTAAAAGAAACATTCGAGCTACACCTTGAAATAACTCGTGATGTAGAAAATGTGGCAGGACTGGACTATCGGGATTCCCGCCTGATTGGGAACGGAGTAGCCTTCCAATTTTGCAGCTTGGCATTGGGTCTCACGTATAGCACCTCAGTGGTGCTTGAGTGTTCTTCTGGCTGAACCATGTGAGTGTCACATAACATCTGCCTCATAGAACCACATATTTCTTCAATTTTTTCGGCCATGAAGGCCTCATCTTCCTCTTCCTTATTGTACTTGCGCCTGACAAATGTTCTATAAAGGCGCGGAACCGGTTGAGGCAAGACCCAACCATTGTTCTTTCGTTTATCTGCCTGTTTTTCATCAGCTAGCGTGGGTTGGAAACCTACCCCAAAGAACCTCTCTCTAGCAGCGAGAGTTATGGGTTCGGTGATTTCTTGAAATGACGTCCCGAGCCGCTTCCCGGGTTTATAACCATGCCTGATCATTACCTTGGCAGCCATAATTGACGCATTTGAGAGAAAGGGTTGAGGACAAGGGTTTCCTTCTTCACATTGGTATGCGATAACCACTTCAAAAGCTTGATAAACTATATGCTCACTACCTTCTCTGTCTTCGAGACACGGGACTGATGGATCCCGGTAAATCGACTGCTCGTCCACTCAAAGGACTAGAATCTCTTGATCCTCATGTTAAAATTTCACCATCTATAGAGGAGTGGAAGGTAAAACCCCTGTTGCGTGAATTCAAGGTCTTCCCAAGAGGAAATTATAGGAAATATCCATGTCTAGGACCAAAAAGGTCACCTCTAAATCCACCGTACCAATAGTCAGAAACAAATCAATCTCACATATGGTATCTCTCTTGATGCCACCAAAGGTAGGCACACAGACGTTGTTGGGCCTAATTCTATCTGTATCGATCTCCATTCTTTGCAGAGTTGAGAGAGCACAAATATCTACTCCAGAACCACCATTCAGCATGACCCTTTTCACATAATATCCCTCACTTTTGACTGTCGGATGAAGGGATTTGTAGTGGTTGGCCCCTTCTAGGGGAAAATCATTCTTGCTGAAATAGATCTGATTGATTGCAAAAAACCTTTCCGCCATCCTCTCCAATTGTTCCACAGTGGTTTCAATGGGTACATACGCTTCATTGAGGGTTTTGATCAATACTTTATGATGTTCAATTGAATTCATTAGCAGAGGAAACAAGGATACCTGAGCATGGGACTTTTAAAGTTGGTCAATTATCTCATAGTCCATAGTTTTCATTTTCCTGAAGAACTCTTCGGCCTCTTCTGCACTAAGAGGCTTCTTTAGTGGGAAACATTTCTTTGTGGCACTATTCACTTCTTCCAAATTAAGGTACCTCCCGGATGAGTTGGTTTCATGTACTTCCCCTGTGATTTCTTTCCCTTTGTAGGTCACAACCGCCATTTTGTACTTCAATGGGATGGCAGTGGGGTCTGTCATGGGCCTCTGCGGTGCGCGGACAATAATGACGGGCTGATTCAGCTTGGGTGAAATTACTGGTCCCCGCACCACGTATATCCCTTTAGGAGCATACATTTTGGATCTCGTGTTTAGCTCAAACCAAATTACAGGGCTCAATGCCATCTGTTCTTTCTTGCAGCCCCGGGGAACATAGAGAACGACATCTTTTGAGGGCGCTGCCCCAGTTTCGGTTTCCTTTTTCTTTTCTATATTCTGAGGGGCGACTTTACTCTTCTTCTCCCCTTTGTCATGTTTTACGGTAGCCCTTGGTTTATTTTCCACATCGGC
The DNA here is from genome assembly GCA_026770625.1 of Nicotiana glauca. Lineage (NCBI taxonomy): Eukaryota > Viridiplantae > Streptophyta > Magnoliopsida > Solanales > Solanaceae > Nicotiana > Nicotiana glauca. Next base: position 19,197 of record MU721096.1, on the reverse strand, counting down.
TATGGGAATGATGGCTTTTAAAGCTGGGTGAAACTCTCTATCTTCACAAATCATTCCAATAACCAGCCCGTTGTTGTGAGCCGGTAATGGATTGTTGGTTACATTAGGAACGTCTTCATCCTTTAGCACTATTTGATTTTATTTTGTGAGTTTTTACACCGCCTTTTTCAGGGTCCAACAGTTATCTGTATTATGCCCTTCCGCCCCTGAGTGGTAAGCACATAGAGTACTGACTCTTTAAGCGGGCGACGCTGGGTTCTGCCTGGTTTGGGGTACAGGCTGTACCAAACCCATTTGAACAAATTTGGGGAAAAGTCTGGAATATGATTCACCAATGTGTGTGAAGTTTTCCATATTGGGTTGTTCCCAGGTACGTTCATTGTAGGGGAAGTTGTTCTGTGGAGGTCAGGGAGTGTACTGAGCTTGGTGAGGAGGTTGATTTCTAGGAAATGGAGCTCGGTTTTTATTGAATTGTTGTTGTGGCCTGACATTGGGCTGGGCATTCATCACTGCGTATGGCTGAGGTGCCATAGCATAGGTTGCATCTTGATGGGGATAGTAATGTTGTGGGGTACTTGTAGCGACGTAAGGTCTAGGTGGACGAGATTTTCTTACATTTGAAATTTCCATTTCCGCTTCTTCCTTCTTCTTACGGTTTGCTACACCTCCAGACCCGCCTTGAATGGATTGGGAGGTAGATCTTATAGCAGACTGACTCAATATACGCCCTTTTCAACCCATTCTCAACCATTTCGCCAATTTTGATGGCCTCAGCAAATGGTTTTCCCATCGCAGACACCATATTTTGAAAATAATATGCCTCTTGGGATTGAAGAAAAACACTATACATCTCCACTTGATCTATTGGAGGTTGGACTCTGGCTACTTGTTCGCGCCATTTGGCAACATACACTCGGAAGCTTCCCGAGGACTTTTTCTTTAGATTTGACAATGAGTTCCTGCCAGGGGCAATGTCGATGTTATCTTGAAATTGTCTGACAAAATTCAATGCCAGGTCTTCCCAAATATGCCACCGAGATATATCCTGGTCCATGTACCATTAACAATCAATACCCACCAGGCTTTCTCCAAAATAAGCCATGAGGAGCTCTTCTTTTCCACCTTCTCCCCGCATTTATTACAATACTTTTTGAGGTGGGCTCTGGGATCCTCGTGACAATCATACTTTTCATACTTCGGGGTTTTGAAACCCAAGGGTAGATGCATGTTTGGTAACATACACAGGTCAGCGTAAGATACGCTCTTTTGCCCGCTCAAACCTTGTATATTTCTTAGACTCTGCTCCATACTCCTTATTTTTCGGGCAATCTCCTCTTATTCAGGGTTCTTTGAGGTTTTCTCCTGCACCGCGGTAAGCTTGTACCAGGGTTGCTGAGGGTAGGAATTAGTGGTGAATTGGGTAGGTTCCAGTGGGAAAGATGGTACTTGAAAGGTGAAGGATGATGTGTCAAAGTTTGGCCTTGGCAGAGCGGGTTGTGCCGTGACTGCAGAAGGTGGTGCAGTGAATATATAGGGGGTTGTGCCTGACATCAACACTTGGGGGCGAACCTCAGAAGGTGTACCAGCAAAGTGAGCTGAAATGGTAGGATATCCAAGCAGGGTATTTGGGTAATTTGTGGGGACGTTAGAGGTGCCACTGCCCTGGGAAGTAGCTCGCGGAATCCAGGGATCGCACTTGGTGGTTCCCTACCATTAGACCAGACGTCCCATATTTCCATCATGCAGAGACACAGAATTCTGTTTTCCTCAGCAGCGGCCGATTCTAAAGTTGGGATGGCCGAAATTGGGCTATCCTCAGGTATAGGAACAGTTGGTAGATGACCCTCAGATGACATTTCAACTCTTCCCTTTGACCTTGTGAAGTAAGGATGTGAAGCCAGAGTACCACAAAACAAACCACCTTACTATAAATCATGACTGAGTACAAGCACAACAAACCGATAAGTGCGAGACAATTAACACAAAGGGAATCGCGCGTTGGGGTGTGATGCACCTATACAGTTAAATGTGTTTCTACATGTTTTGCAACGGTTGTGTGTTTCATCCCAGCTTTCATTTATTTCTCAAAATTTCTTTCTTTCCACTTTGGCTTTTATTGCCTCTCCTCTTATTCCTATTTTCCTCTCTTTTCTTTCCTCTTTTTTCTTGCTTGGCCCCCTTTTTTTCATTTTTCTTTTGGTTTTTCTTTGACTCTCTTTTTCTCTCTTTTTGCTTTTACTTCCACATCCCTCTTTTATTTGAGTTATTTACAAAATCATGACCGGATCCGATGAGGATTGACTACGTATCACGATGCCGCGTGAATCAGATCATTACATAGTTCAAGAAAAATACAAAAAATAATTAAACAATTTTTGGGAATTTTCATTAATAAAATTCCTACAATTTTCTATTACAAACGACTCTAACATACTCATTTTTTTGGAATTTTAACAACTACAAACAGACTTAAAACAACAACTGAAGTACAGACTCGATAAACGAAAATCATGAGTACATAAGTGCTTCGACTCTTGGGGCCAGAGGGACATCATTTGGTCTTGACACGGGCCTCTATGCAAGATCCCCTTGAAGATGGTCCAGATCACTCATTATTTGGCGAACAAATGCCATAGCCGCAGCAAAGAAAGTGGTCTAGTCATGTCTTCAATTTTTAAAACTTCACAACGCTGTAGTCAGCAATTGCTATAACCCTCTCCTAGATGATAACTTTTTCTTGGAGAAAATGCCCGATTTTCTAAGTCCGAGCTTCCCATTAGGAGAAGATAACACACCTCGACTGACATGTAGATGACCTTAGTGACAGGGAGCCATCCGAAAGTCCACTCAATTTTTTAAGAAGTTAAAGAACTCAATTGCGCATACCAAGCCTCTGTACCTCTTGGAAATTCAACACCCTCCACTCGGTTTTCATACTCTTTGATGCAATTCAGACAAGTCATGCCATTGTTCATATACCCGAAATGGCGACAAAGATGTTCTTGTATCCATAGTTGTCGTAGTAGGTTACAACCCTGGAAGAATCTCCCCCCTTCTCGGCAGATGGTTAAGGCTCAGTAACTCTTAACTAAGATCATTGGAACAAGGGTGACATTAGCTTTCTTAATCATGACATCAATCATTCCTACAAGACCCAATTAAATGTTACCGTCTTTTCTCGGACAAATTATGACACCCAAGAATACTACTATAAAGGCCAAACCCCACCGTTCCTCCCATTTATATTTGTTTCCCGCATGGGTGAGACAAGTATCCGGTGCTTCAAAACTGTGGGGATTGCCATATAGCTGGTACAAGAAGTGGAAAGGACAAAACCTTTTGGATAAATTCCCATCCTGAACCTCCCGACTAATGCTCAATAGATCTAGAAACTTGTGAGGAGAAAATGTTCTTGGAGATACCATGTACCGACTTCTAAGGTTCCCACTAAGTCCAACACAACCCGCAATTTCCTCCAGTGTAAGAGTGAGCTCGAAATCAGAAAAGTGAAACACATTGTGAGTCGGGTCCCAGAAAGGTATCAAGGCCTCAATCACACCCAACCTCGGCTTGATTTTTATAAGTCCCACAAGACCACCCAAAACTTTTACCACAGTTCCTCTGCTGACATTTCCTAAGTCGTTCCACCACATATGGAGCTGTAAGGGGATTTCCTCATGAGCTGCGAAGGGTTCATTTTCATTTGCGCTCATCCTGCACATTTATTAGGGTGACTCAGTTAAAAATATCATGAATCATTTTGACTCAAGAAAAGGTTATCAAAAAAAAATATTTTTCAAAATTTTTATTTCAAAAAATAAAACCCGGCTTTGGAAATACGGCCTTTTAGCACTTTGGGAAAGAATATTTTAGGGCTGTGTTTGCTAATCGGCCAAAAATTTGAAAAAGAGACCAAAATTTGTTGTTCTTTCAAAAACAGCCTTCCGGTGTCCTTTTGGGGGCCTTTGGCTATTTTAGACAAGAATGGAAACACCTTACTTATTTACGACAAAATGAAAAAACTTTTGTTCTTTTTGGGTTATTTTTGCAAAAAAGAAGCTAGACTCGATGGGGGTTGCCTACGTATCCCACATTCGTTGAGAATCAAACTTGCGCAGTTTGGGAAGATTTGACATAAAAAAAATAATACCAAATATATTCTATTTTTGTTTCAAAGAAAACAAACTTTCTCTCTTTTTAAAAAAAATAAAACAAAAAAATGTCGGCTGAGTTTTAGTACTTTTTGGACATCGAGTTTTCATAACAGATAATTATCTCTCTAGCCCTCCAATTGATTTTTCTTTTTCCCAAATTTTCTCCTATTATTAGTAAGCCGGTCAATATGCAATTCCGAAGCAATTAAATGCACAAGTAGAATGTATCAGGATGATCTTTTTATTTCGGGTACACCTGTCCTAGACAGACCCAACCCCTGTGTTGAGTCCATTGAGTCAAATGCACGTGATGCACACAAGCGTTGCTGATAGGGATCCCGCGTGATGTTTTTTTATACTAAGTTTAAAACCCTGGATGTATTGTTTTAGACCTGCCTTACCCGAGCAGACAACTCGAGCAGGGGGGGGGGGGGATAGCGTACCGGGAATACATAAGCTTCACCAGCTTTGCAACTTATCCGAACCTCGTTCTAAAATTGGGATATGACTCTAACAGAAGAGAAATTACACGAAGTGCACCCTTCCCAGATGATTTAGAAGACTCAGAGAGAGGAGGGTTTCGTAGCAATTTATATACAGTCCAAACAATATCAAAGCGGTAAAAGCGGCATTCAGCACATCAGGCTCAAGATGTAAAACTCAGATAAAACAAGCCAACTATAACATTGATTCTAAGCTCGAATTCTTAAACCCTGAACTGAAGTTCTGGGTTTGTATCTCCAGCAGAGTCGCCAGAGCTGTCACACTTCCTTTTTACACACCCTAAGGTAGTATAAGGGAATTTTTTCACTTTAAGTGACATTATTTGAAATGTGATTATTTATTCATTTTGATTCAAAGTCTCCACTTGGAATAGTTTGTTTTGGTATCCCAAGTCACCGGTTTATTTTAAAATTCCAAATCGAGGAAATTCGACTTTCCTTTTGAAGTCTGCGAACCAGAAATTCTAAGTAAGGAATTTTGTTAACCCGGAGAAGGTGTTAGGCATTTTCGGGTTCAGTGGTTTTAACACGGTCGCTTAAACCATTGTAATTGGTTTTAATACATGTTTTAGTCTACAGTGCATTTTAACTTATTAAACTGCTTCTAATTATTATTATGAAGATTCAACGTTATTTAAAACACGCCTTGAACCACGTCACATGAAATGCACTTGCGATCCATGACACATTTTATTTAACATTGTTTAGAATTGGAGTTGGGTCACATGAAATGCACACCCGAGTTTAAGGAAATTAATTTAAATAGCATACCTAAAGCAACTACGCACTTTCAAGTTTGCGCGGGCCATAGAATATTCAGCTAATAGAACACCTCGATTCTAATTTTAATGGATGTTTGAACTAAACTTTTTAGGGACATAAATTATATCTTACTTAATATGGCACGCCTCAAATATAATTGTTTAAATGATTTCTTATTTTAAAATTATGAGGGCCATGAACTATTGGTGTTATTCAATATGGCATACCCAAACTAATTGAAGGAATCTAATTAACTAAACATTAAGAGATTTGGGATTTTTAATCTTTAAACTAGCGTTCAAACTAATAAAAGAAAAGCTTTGCATTAAAGAGAAAACAGATTTTATTATTTAACAAATGGCTTGGGCCATCAACAACAATCAAATGAGACATTAGAGAAGGCAAGCCCGAGCATAATGATGCTTGTAATCCCATTTTAGATGGCCTCAAGGTGTAGGCCCAAATCAAAAGCAAAATCAACAAGGAGAAGACTGGCAACAACTGGGCTAGTGACAGCAGCGCAGATTCGCGAGTCACTACCCTTAATTGAAGCAAATTGCAACTTTATGAAAGCAAAACCTGGAGATTCAAAAAAATGCTAACATTTCTTGCCACTTAAAACATATACGAAATGCACTCTAAACCCAAATCACAGTCTATAACAACTATGTAGTCCTATTGTTGTAATAGCCCATACTCAATTATGTCATCTCTTGAAGCCTAACATAATCCCTGATTTATAACCAAAATACTAGCATGATTCCTAAGAAACTAATACATTCACTAACATGAACTATAACTGAATGTTCTTATCACACAAAAACCATTCATATTACTTTAGCAAACTCATGAAAGCTTCCAAAATAAACCGATTTCACTAGACTCGAGTATATGCTGAGGCATATCTAATTAGAACTGAGCTCCTACTATGATAACCCCCAAAGTCCATACATATAAATAAGATTTCAAAGTCATTTATAAACCAAACGACCAAATAACAGTGCTCACACAGCTTACAAATGGAACTTAAAGCTAACAATAGAAATCAGCAAACATAACATGAAGAATGTTAAATTAATTACAAAACTAACTAACTGTAGAAAACAACCGAGATATCATTGATTTCGACTGAATTAGCCAGCTTCAAATCTCTTCCATTCTAACATGTCAATAAGATTCAGTGAGTACCTGATTACAACAATCAAATACAAAGAAATGAGCTCAAAATGACGAAAAGGACGACAACAAAGTATCAGCAACAAAAGCAGCAGAATCAGCTCAGCAAAAACAACAAACTTAGTCTCTTTAAACCATTTTTGAAACCCAGAATGCCCAGAAATTCTTGAAGAGATTTCAAACTCTGAAGAATGACAGCATAACTAGAGCAATTTTCACTAAAAATGCCAAGGATTTTATGTATGTTTCAACTCAGTCGCTTATAGTTTTTAGGGTTTATTCATCTCCAAAAATATGCCTTGATAGTGAAGAAACAATGCCCTTTTATAGGGAGCTTTAGGGCTATAGAAATGAGTCAAGTTATTTGACCTTTAATCCTTTCCCAATTTTTATTTTTGCTACTTGGTCCCTTATTTAAAAATCAGTTTTCTAAATCAGTCCCAAACTCACCTTCCAGGAAGCTTCCCAAGTCAGTTACAACTGATTCCCTAAACTACCCCTTAAACCTTCTATTTTTACCTTTGGAAACAAATGGGTCAAATTGACCAAAAGTTCAACTCTAAACTTGGGCTTGCCAAACAAACTGAATCCCATTTTTCTTTGGGCTTTTGATTCAATTAGAAACCAAATCCAAATCACAATCAAAGCTCACAAAATTAACGGGCTAGACGGAATTGCCCAAAAAATCAGAGTTCCTTTTTTGAAAAGAAAACAAAAACAAAGATGAAATAAACAAAAGAACACAGAAATTAAAACAAACATGAACTAACAAATTTTAATTTTAACATACGAGCAAAAACTAATTCAAAATGAAAAAAATAATAGGGAAAAAAAGAGACGAAACAGAAAGAGATTAAGACTGGAACTAAAAAAATGAAGACGAAAAGAGAACTGAAATACCTAAAAAAGAGGTGGACGGACCACGGCTTTGAAAACCAATGAGATTAGTATTCATCACGGGTTCTTGTTAAAAACCAATGAGAAACAACAATTTAGACCCTAACCGATCATTGAAGCTTGAAGAAATCAAGAGATTTTTGTTTTTATTTTTTCTGCCATTTTAGATCTGAAATACGCTCCGTTTTGTGATGATTCGAGGGAGATGATTTTGAGTTATAGAAATAGGAAGGGATAAGGGTTATGGGGTATGATTTTGGTGCTGGTTAGGGGTGGCATCGCCACAGGAGAGTGTTGGGGCGGCGGATTAGGGTTAGGTGTTTTCTGAAGAAGGTGAAGTGAAGGGGAACTGAACGAGGGGGGAAGGCTTTTTGGATAGTTAAATATAATTTGGGGACTCAGTTCCGGATAGTTCGATCAAGTGAGATCGACGGTTCTGATTGGGAGTAATTGAAATGGGGTCGTTTGGATCAGGCTAGGATTTTGGACCGGGTATGGGGTAGAATTGGGCTTGGGTTGACTTGGTCCTGGGGGGAAATTAATCCGGGCCTGTAGAAATTTAAATAACATGACCCAATGAGGTTTCTCTTTCAATTCCTTTTCTTTTTTCCTTTTTCAATTTCAAAATCTTTTCTTTCTTTATCAAATTAAAATAAATCTAAATTAACTCTAAAATTAAATTAACCTACCAAATTATACTAAATACTCAATTATATTTACGATAATTAATTAAGTCAGAAATTTAAAGAAAAATTATACAAATCTAAATTGAAGAGTTAAAATGCCAAAAATGAACTATGTTTGTGGTTTTTTTCTACTTTTGGGAAACAACTAATTTACTATAAAATTAAATCCTAAATGCAAATTCAATGTATTTTTGTATTTTTCATGAATTAAATAATATTTAAAATGCACAAAATAATGCAAATAATCAGAAAAATTCTACAATAATTTATAAAGTAACAGATAATTAAAAGACAAAAATCTAATTTTTGGGATTTTGTAGGAGTAATTCATGTGGGGAAAAATTCACGTGTTCACACAACACATGCAACTTGAAATGAAAATTGAAGATCATGCACAATATTTCTTTTGCGGCTTCGGCATTGATATCACTGGTATGCCGTCCACTTTTCTTTTAGTGCCTTATCAAGAACAGAACCCTCGTACTTCCTTGACTTGATCTTGTAACTTAAGATGCGCTTGAATTCAAAGTTGCTTGCTTCAAATCGTCCGGGATGCACTCTCCCTTAACGAATTCTTATCACCCTATTAACTTTCCAAATTATCTGCACCATCTTCACACAATTCGGGCTCTAAGTGATCACAAAGTGTCCAAATCTGTACTTATTTCCCTCGAATGTCCTTATCATCTTCAAACTTGTTTTATTTCTTCATGAGTAAACAAACTTTAAGACCAGACCCATAATTATGCGTGTATGTCATGTCACTAGAGTCAGCAGGAAAAGAACTATAAAAGGAAATGAGAACTAAACAAACACTGACTAGAAATAACAAAAGATAGAAAATTGCATTAGACAGACGGTGAAAGGATTTGAACAACAAAACAAGCAAAATAAACTGGGGTACAACCCTGGAACAAACCTAGATAACACTAAATGACTTATTACGAATAAAGGAATTAGGCAAAATAAAAGGATAGAAGAGTTTGAGTAACAAGACAATATCTGGATTATAACCCCGAAATAACCCAGACAACAGAAATGGCACCAAAATAAACCACCAAGACTCCTCCCCGGCTAGCCAAGAAATGATCGTCTTTCCAATTACCAATCTCGACATCTTAGCCACTATGTTCCACATCAATATTACCAATACCATTACAAATTTCAATATTTAATTTCCCCGAGTGGCTCATTGACTCCTTTGACCAACCCTTCGTCATTGCAAACCATCCCAACAATCTGTGCGTTGTCATGTACCTGTATAGGATAATGTGTGACACTTGGGGTATTACTACCTTGGACCACAATTATTCCTTCTTTAACCATTCTTTCTATTTCCCTTTTCAAAGAACGACAATTTTTAATGCTATGCCCATGTACATTAGAGTGGTACATCCACCATACAGTAGGATCAAATAGGATCAAATCCTTTTTCATATGGGTATAGAGTATAGCCGAGGAGCGGCTCAATCAGGCCAGAATGCTTTAAATTTTCAAACAAGCCTGTGTAGGACTCTCCTATTGGTGTAAAATTATCTTTCAGCCTTTGTTATCTTCTACTCCCTTGGCTTGAATGTGGTTTATATGGCACTTGAAAATTTTGTGGAGGCTAGTGAAGCTTATTAGGTGCTCGTGCTCGCCTTTTGGAGAGACCCAGTGGTTCGACCGATGGCTAGACATTGTTTGGAGGGTAATACTAGGGTGGATTATGTGGAGCTCGAGGATATTTATGGGGTCGGTATTGAGGCTGAAAATGTTCAGCAGGAATGCCCATTAGATCCTGTCATTGGCGGGACTCAGCAACATATTTTCTATCGATGGGAGGACTGTCCCTAGCAACTTGTTCATTCCATCTGAACAAAAATTCTCTAAAACATTCTTTGGGCTTCTTTTCTATTTGGGAGGAGCGGTCTGAGATAATGTCTATTATACTGAAAGTTTCGCACAAAATCTTGAGCCATGTAATCCCATGTATGCCACCCACCGACATCTTGACGAGTATGCAATTCCAAAGCTGCCCCAGTCAGGCTCTCATTGAAATACGCCATCAGTAACTCATCTTTCCCAACAACATTTCTTATTTAATTGCAATAACCCCTCAGATGGGCTACTGGATCTCCACACCCCTCGTACAAATTAAACTTTGGCATCTTAAACCCCTTCAGCTTTCTGGATATCTCATCCTGATCCACTATCTTAGCAGGCTTTGTAGTCTCACCAGGAGACTCAAAACAAGGAGCATAAGGGAATGTACCCGAGATCTTGAAAATTAGTTCTGGAGCATAGTGTTGGGTATCAAGGATTTTGAACACAATCTCACTAGAGGATCGAGGAAGGGTAGCAGACCAATGAACTACAAAACCGTGAGTTGTCAAAGGAGATGGATATGAGGTTGTTCTGGGGGGAAAAGGTTGTGGGGAGATATCCTGGACTTGCGACAGTGGCAAAATAGTGACAAGGCTTTCAATGTAGTTAGTAGGGACTGATGGTGGAGGGTTCCCACTAATCCAGGCTTGGTATATTTCGGTCATCTATCCTTTCAACCTTATGACCTCTTCATTTAACTCAGATTTAGATTCAATAATTCCCTTAGATGGATCAGCATGAGTGCACCACTTGGGAACTAGGAAGGGCAATCCACTGCTAGGCCTCCACTTTTAAATGGACAGTACTATTCTTGGTAGAAGAACAAGATGAGGGATCACATCATAGGAGAAGACTATGAACTCTGGGACATAGTCACTGATGACCCTCTAGCAACTACAAAGAAAAATCCTGAAGGAGTGGATGTACCACAGACAAAAGCTGACTGCACTGCTGAACATCTAAAGAAGTGGGAGAAAAATGCCAAGGCTAAGAATTGGCTTGGGTGCGGACTAGGTCCAGATAAGTACAGTAGAATTCAAAGTTATACCACTACTAAGGAAATCTGAGACACTTTACAAGTGGCTCATGAAGGAACACCTCAAGTGAAGAGGTCCAGAGGAACACTATTGTATTCTCAATATGAGAATTTCACCGTGAAGGAAGGAGAAACCATGCAAGATATGTTTACAAGGTTCACCACACTGACAAATGAACTTAAGTCTCTTGAAATGATTATTCTTGAAGAAGACAAAGTTGAGAAGATTTTAATAAGGGTTCTGCCAGTCTCTTAGGAAAGCAAAATTACTGCTATTCAGGAATCAAAGAATATTGCTACCCTCAAGCTGGATGAACTAATTGGAAACCTTACTGCCTATGAACTGAGAAGACAAACCATGAAAATGGATGCACCCAAGAAGGAAAGGAGTGTGGCTCTCAGAATTGCTGAAGGTTCAGATATGGAGGATGATGAAATGGCTATAATCACAGGACATTTCAAAAAGTACCTAATGAGAGGAGATGTCTCTTCAAGAGGTACAACCTTCAACAAATCACGTGCTCCTGAGAAACAAACCAATGTGGGTTGCTACAAATGTGGTAAGACTGATCACACGATCAAGAACTGTCCTCAATGGGAAATTGAGTGGAAAAAGGAACGGGTTAAACGAAGGAACATGAAGAAAGAACATGTTCAACCAACGAGGAACAAAGGATCAACATAGGCTATGGTTGCTGCCTGGGGAGAAACATCAGATGAGAACTCAGAAGATGAAGCTGTAGATGAACACGCACTTATGGCCGCCGGAGAATCAGATGATGAACAAGAGGTTAGTATTATTCATCTCAAGGACAAGATTAAATTCCTGTCTAAAGAAAGGTTGTCTGAGCTACTGCTAGACTTCATTGATGAGTCTGAGATAATTAACAATGAGAAGGAAGAACTGTCTAGGGAATGTGTGATCCTAAAAACCAAGTGCAAAAATCTAGAGTCTAGGGCTAATGAGAGTGAAAGTAAAAATGTTGAGT
>MU721090.1:16186-34934 GCA_026770625.1 Nicotiana glauca | reverse complement strand
AAACTTCAGCTCTAGAGCTGAAGTTTTTATTTTATAACTGGCAAACTTCAGCTCTAGAGCTGAAGTTTCCCGGTTACTAAACAAAAACTTATAAAATAAAACTTCAGCTCTAGAGCTGAAGTTCGCGAGTTACAAAACAAAAACTGAACTTCAGGCCCGACTACTAAAATGCTGAAGTTTTGTGTAATTGCCTTTGCTACTTCAGCCCTGTGTGCTAAAGTTATATGAAAAAACGGGTACGTTTGGAATTTTTTTTGCAAAGCGGACACAAATTAAAATGTGGCACAAAAAGCGGGTATAGATGCAAATGCCCTATTTAAAAATCTGATCCTCATTAACATCAAGCCCCAAACTCCTTTTGTCCTTATGACAAATTTAACATTATAAAATTTAAGATGACAAATATATGAACATGGTCATAACAAGAATGTATCCAACAGAATAACATAAAAATTTAAACATGTCCATAATAAAGATGTAACACACAAATGAATCAAGCTATAAGGAAAAAACAAAAGAAAGAAAAAAAACTACTTATTTCTAAGTGTCATTAATCCAATCAGTGATCTTCATTTTGAAGCTTCCAATTTTAATTACTAAGGGTAACATGAAACTGTTCGAAAAAAAATACAACCTAAAATATAACTTACAAACCACATGAACATATGTTTAAATAACAATACAACATTCATAAAAAGTGGTGTGGCTCCATGTTCACGTAAATACAAAAAAAAAAGATAAATATTTAAAGCATAAAGATTAGAATGAACCTTAAAGATAAAAACTTTTCCAACCATTCCTTTGGATCTGAAACAAACTCGAAGTGAAAGCTTCGCTCGCGACGAGGACTTGAATGGTATCTCGCGTTTTAATGGGAAATCCAAACACTAACTTCGACCTCCCAGCTCAAGTTTGCTGGATTTATACAATGACTAGCGGCTAGTTTTCAATAGAATTTCAAAGCAAAAAGAAGTTGAGCCGTAGTAGATAAAAGGAGGAAAGTAGAGGCTTAGTTTAATTGGTTGAAACGTACCACTCATAACGGTGATATTGTTGGTTTGAGCCATACTAAGCCTACCAACCCCTTCTCTTCATCTGATACAAGGCAGTCGCAATACCCGCCACCCTACTGTATTGGTAAAAAATTTGATCATATGGCCACTACTGAACCAACTCCGTCCTAATCAGCTTAGAGCAAATGGTCAACGAACTTTACTCTACCTTGTTACAACCGATTCCAAGACAAGCAATGGGGCTACGGTCCCTCCGCAAAAAAAGAACGTCTCCTCGACTCAGCTACGACAACTCATGACAAGCTCCTGAAGCCTGTAACTATAAATATCAAGGAAGAGAGCCTTGAAAGGGGACTTTTTTGGACACTGTTTGAAATCCACATAAAAGAATAGATATGCTCTATGAGAAAAGCCATAAGGAACATGATTGTAATTCCCTGAACCTCTTCAAGGAGAGGCAGATCAAGCTATTGTGATTAATACAATCCCAAATGTATCTTTCCTCAATTCTATCTTCTCATGTTTCGATTCTATCTTCTAATCCAGTAATTAATTATGCTTGGCTATGATTTAACCTTGATTTATTTTGATTGATTTGCTTAGAAAGTATTCAAAAACTTTTGGGACAAATAATTTGGCGCCGTCTGTGGGGATTTCCTAGTGAAAATAGATAGTTCTTCCTGGATTAAAGCCAAAGAAACACTAGAAAGAAAATCCCACTCGCATCAGAGTCAAGGACCGCGCATCGGGAAAAGAAGAATCCGATGCGTCAGCCGGAGCTAAAATTTCCGCCCTACCGATCTCGAACGGCCCGAACAAAGAGAGAAGCAATGCAAAGCATCTCCTCTCCGGGCAGAAGTACGAAGCATTGCTCTCCCTTATCTCCCATACCGCGTCAGGTCAGAAACCGGCGCGGAGGTGTTCCAAACAGGGAATCAAAAACCACCCTGAAGCAACTCGAACGCTACGGTCTGGCAAACAACCATAGCACGCGCACGACAGAAGACTACTGGTCAAAACGAAGTCATTAGGCTAAGTGCCTTCGCCATCAAAGTATAAAGTTCAAACTCAGTCGAACTGGGGCTTAGGCGAAGTGTTTTCGCCATCAAAGTAGATAGTTCGACGTCGTTCGAACTATAAGGCTAAGTGCCTTCACCATCAAAATAGACAGTTCGATCTCGTTCGAACTATAAGGCTAAGTGCCTTCGCCATCAAAGTATATAGTTCGACCTCAGTCGAACTGGAACTCAGGCTAAGTTCCTTCGCCATCAAAGTATATAGTTCGACCTCAGTCAAACTGGGACTAAGGTAAGTGCCTTCTCCATCAAAGTATATAGTTCGACCTCAGTAGAACTGGGGCTTAGGCTAAGTGCCTTCGCCATCGAAGTAGATAGTTCGACCTCATTCGAACTATAAGGCTAAGTGCCTTCGCCATCAAAATCGACAGTTCGACCTCGTTCGAACTATAAGGCTAAGTGCCTTCGCCATCAAAGTATATAGTTCGACCTCAGTCGAACTGGGACTCAAGCTAAGTGCCTTCACCATCAAAGTATATAGTTCGACCTCAGTCGAACTGGGACTCAGGCTAAGTGCCTTCGTCATCAAAGTATATAGTTCGACCTCAGTCGAATTGGGACTCAGGCTAAGCCTTCGCCATCAAAGTACATAGTTCGACCTCAGTCGACTTGGGGCTTAGGCTAAGTGCCTTCGCCATCGAAGTAGATAGTTTGAACTCGTTCGAACTATAAGGTGAAGTGCCTTCGCCATCAAAATCGACAGTTCGACCTCGACCGAACTATAAGACTAAGTGCCTTCGCCATCAAAATCGACAGTTCAACATCGTTCGAACTATAAGGCTAAGTGACTTCGCCATCAAAGTATATAGTTCGACCTCAGTCGAACTGGGACTCAGGCTAAGATCCCTCGCCATCAAAGTATATAGTTCGACCTCAGTCGAAGTGGGACTCAGGCTTAGTGACTTCGCCATCAAAGTATATAGTTCGACCTCAGTCGAACTGCGACTCAGGCTAAGTGCATTCCCCATCAAAGTATATAGTTCGACCTCAGTTGAAATGGGACTCAGGATAAGTGCCTTCGCCATCCAAGTATATAGTTCGATCACAGTCGAACTAGGGCTTAGGCTAAGTGCCTTCACCATCGGAGTAGATAGTTTGACCTTGTTCGAACTATAAGGCTAATTGCCTTCGCCATCAAAATCGACAGTTCTACCTCGATCGAACTATAAGGCTAAGTGCCTTCGCCATCAAAATCGACAGTTCGACCTCGTTCGAACTATAAGGCTAAGTGCCTTCGCCATCAAAATCGACAGTTCGACCTCGTTCGAACTATAAGGCTAAGTGCCTTCGCCATCAAAATCGACAGTTCGACCTCGTTCGAACTATAAGGCTAAGTGCCTTCGCCATCAAAATCGACAGTTCGACCTCGTTCGAACTATAAGGCTAAGTGCCTTCGCCATCAAAATCGACAGTTCGACCTCGTTCGAACTATAAGGCTAAGTGCCTTCGCCATCAAAATCGACAGTTCGACCTCGTTCGAACTATAAGGCTAAGTGCCTTCGCCATCAAAATCGACAGTTCGACCTCGTTCGAACTATAAGGCTAAGTGCCTTCGCCATCAAAATCGACAGTTCGACCTCGTTCGAACTATAAGGCTAAGTGCCTTCGCCATCAAAATCGACAGTTCGACCTCGTTCGAACTATAAGGCTAAGTGCCTTCGCCATCAAAATCGACAGTTCGACCTCGTTCGAACTATAAGGCTAAGTGCCTTCGCCATCAAAATCGACAGTTCGACCTCGTTCGAACTATAAGGCTAAGTGCCTTCGCCATCAAAGTATATAGTTCGACCTTAGTCGAACTGGGACTCAGGCTAAGTGCCTTCGCAATCAAAGTATATAGTTCGACCTCAGTTGAACTGGGGCTCAGGCTAAGTGCCTTCCCCATCAAAGTATATAGTTCGACCTCGATCGAACTGGGACAAAGGCTAAGTGTCTGCGCCATCAAAATCGATAGTTCGAACTCGTTCGAACTATAAGGCTAAGAGTCTTCTCCATCAAAGTATGTAGTTCGACCTCGATCGAACTGGGACTCAGGATAAGTGCCTTCGCCATCAAAATCGATAGTCCGACCTCGTTCCAACTATAAGGCTAAAAGCCTTCTCCATCAAAGTATGTAGTTCGACCTCGATCGAACTGGGCTTAGGCTAAGTGTCTTCGCCATCGAAGTAGATAGTTCGACCTCATCCGAACTATCGGGCTAAGTGCCTTTACCATCAAAATCGTTAGTTCGACCTCATTCGAACTATCAGGCTAAGTGCCTTCGCCATCAAAGTATATAGTTCGACCTCACTCGAACTGGGAATTAGGCTAAGTGCCTTCACCATCGAAGTAGATAGTTGGTCCTCGTTCGAACTATCAGGCTAAGTGCCTTCGCCATCAAAATTGGTAGTTCGACCTCGTTTGAACTATAAGGCTAAGAGCCTTCTCCATTAAAGTATGTGGTTCGATCTCGATCGAACTAGGGCTTAGGCTAAGTTCCTTCGCCATCGAAGTAAATAGTTCGACCTCATTCGACCTGTAGGGCTAAGTTCCTTCGCCATCGGGATCGATGTGTTCGGCCTCATTCAAACTATGAGGCTAAGAACCTTCGACATCATAACGTCAATACGATCAACGCCAATTGAACTCGGAACGGTCCTCCGCTTCGAGTACATTCAAGAAAAGGAACAACACAAAATAAACGCAAGACAAGTAGCGAAAAAGAGATTTTATTATCCACAAAAGTTAAGAATACAGGTCATCCCCGCTTACACCCGGCCATGGCTGATCAACACAAGAAAAACAAAGAAAATGGAAAATAATAGGAAATCAATGAACTCCAACTGGAGAACGGAACAAAGAAAAACAAAGAATAGTTTCTTTTTTTCCTTTCACTCGGTGCCACCATTGCCGCTACCCTCACCATCCTGATAGGGCTCTTCACCATCATCGCCTGCATCTTCACCTGCCTCAGGCATCGCCACATCATAACCACAGTCGGCATGAGCCTCACGAGCCTTCTAGCACGCCACCTCAAAGGCAACTTCAGTCACGGTGCCCGCTTCCCACAACTCCTTGAAAATTTTGCGCTGAGCTTCGCCATAGACCCAAAGCTCATGAGCCTGGTTGGGAACAACAGTGCGTGATGGCCGAGCTTGGTCCTTCAGCCGCTGGTACTCCTCCTCTAAGGCTTCAATCTGCTCCGTGAAAACTTGGGCCTCCTGATCAAGGGCATTAATCTGCTCCTCAAGTCTCCCCTCTCTAAGAACCGCAGTGGTCCTCTCCGATGCTCGCTGAGACTTATGTACGCGAATTGCCTCTTCTAACGTCGTTGCCTTCATGGAAGCATCCCTCTCTATATGCCTAAAACCAGAGACCTCGCCCTCCAATGCAGCCAGTTTACCACCCCATTCGACAGTCATCTCCTCCACTCTGGCCCGGCTCTGCTCCATCTCAAACTTCATCTCCCTCAATTTGCACCGCAGGTGCTCGCATTCCGCAGCCACCCCCTTTCCAACCTCAAGCTCCTCATCCTTTAAGAGGATCTGTCCTTCGAGCTCACTTTTATCACTAAGCGCCTGCATCAGCTCTCGGGTCCGCTTCTCTAACTCCTCACCCAAAGTCTTGTTACGAGGACCAGTCATCAAACGCCCGTGCAATTCGCGGCACCTATCACGATACCGAGGATACTTTCCCAACATTTGTAGAAAGATCCTCGAACGGATGTTAGCCCTGCGAATGCTCTCCACCTCCAGCAAGTAAGTCTGCAAAAACAAAAAAGCAGTTAAACTGAAGCTCGTGGTAAGACGGGAGAGAAGTGAGCTAAAGTCAAGGTAACGTACCCGTAGGCCCATCACGACCACTTTATTCATCACCTCAACATCCGAAATGCTCCTCAGAGACGCGTTTTTGGCCTCCAAACACAACATCTGAAATTGCGACACCAAGTTGCTTCCTTGGGTCAGTTGGTTCAAATCTGAAGAAATCTCAATATAACGGGCCGACCCCTCTGCGCGAACCACAGAGTGGGTAATGACCTCCTCAAACATGCGGACATCATCAGGGTCCAAATCAGACTCAGATTCGTACTCGTCCTCTACCACGTTCTTTCCCCTCTTCGCCACTGATGGTACAGAGCAACCCGCTGTGGGCGATGAAGGTGTACTCGAGGTTACGACGGCAGCCTCTAAGGATCGACCCTCTGCCTCAGCAACGGGAACTTCCGACCAGGTCACCAAAATAGCAGCATTCTCCTGGCTTGAACTAGCAGGGGCAACTCCGACCAATCGCTCCCCTTCAACGACAGATGCCGCGACAGCACCTCCCTCTGACTCCGCCGGGGGAGAATCCAAATTGATCACCATCGGAGGAGCTGTCGTGAATGCTACCCTTCGCCTTTTCGACGGCTCTTCTTCTTCCCCAGTCGACGGCGAGTCAGTTCGAAGGCGGACGGTCCCAGATGGCTCCTCATCCTAAGACGTAGCCCGGGTCGGAGAGGCTACAACCAATGATTCCACGGACGCCGCCCTCGACGAAGGACAAGCTGTAGGCGTTGCACTAAGGCGAGCGACCACAGTCGGGAGGCGGAAGGCTAGCTGTGGAGCTTTGACTCGTCGAACTCTCCCTGTTCACGACAAACAAACATTTTGTAAGTAAGAGTGAAATAAGGGCGTAAGGGGAATAAAGTCGCTGTCTCATATTTTAGGGGTCTACGTCCATATTTCTTCCAAAATGACGACCACGTGCGAACCCCCGCAATATGGGGAAGCACAGCCTCGACCCATTCTCGGATCCCCTCCAAAAGAGGCAGAGGCAGCTTCTCGACTCCAAAGCATTCGGGCAAATCAATGATTACAAACCTAAGATGAAAGGAATATCAAAGCAGAACATATTACCAGTCAAAGGCGAGGACTTACGTGCAAAGTTCCACACTTTCGGGAACCCGAACGGGTCGGCCACAAGATGTTCGGTTCGAATGTAAAAAAATTATCAAAGAAACGACGGTTGGTCCGATCATCCATCTTGACCACCAACCCCTTCGACCCACGGGGGCGCACATAGATCATGGTGTCGCGAATCTTTTGAGGAGCAAAGAGGCTAAGCACGTGCCTCAGAGTGACCTCCCTACCGGCCAGCTCTGCATACTTGATGAACATAAGAAATAACTTGTATAGATAAGGGGAAAGTTGAGGAGGTCACACCTCGTAGTAGCGACAGAAGTCGACCACCAGCATAGGGAGTGGTAGCGTGTATCCCACAAAGAAGGGATAGGCGTAGAACGAACAGAATCCACGATGATCGATCTGGACCCTCTATTCCGTCTTCGCATGCACGATCTCGACGTAACTAGGAATACCCCATCGTTCTGTCAAGTCCGCTATCCCAACTTCCCCCATTAGAGGAGGGATATTCACCTGTTCAGTGCCACCTACTGCGCCAAAGTCCGTCACTGCCTTCCCCGGACGGGACAAAATTTCCTCAATTGAAGGAACTTCTTCGCTTTCAATCAGATCCTAGTCTTCTGCTGCCTGAGCGGGATCCTCGACTGCCGGAGGATTGGCCGGAGGATTGTTACGAGAAGAAGTTCCTGCCATTTTTTACTCAGAAGAAAAATAAAGAAGAACTTTGTGGTAGAAGTAAGAAAATCGCAAATTATAGCGATCAGGAGAGCAGAGAAAAATGTGATTTAGCAGAAAGGAAGATATCCCCGGATTTCTCTTAACAATAAGCGATGAATGTGTGAAAAGCAAATGACGGATCCTTTCTATTTATAAGAAACAAATTCTCCAATCACAAAACCCAATAGCAATCATTAATACATGACTGGGCATGAAACGGTTCAATTTCCCGGAAACGTGCGCCATTATAATTGTTTGCATGAAGCGGCGCTTCACTTGCCAACCGACGTTCTAGTTTCAGAATCGTCGTAACGATACACGGGCACCAAAAAGGCGCCCCCGGATAGTTCCGGAATTCCAAATGCCATTAATGAACAAAAAGTGAGCCTAACTCCTCCTAGTTACATCACACACAATTCGTCCATCGAGGTCAGCAAGGCACGACCCCGACGAATGGAGAGACTAACTGTATTGGTACAAAATCTGATCATACAGCCACTACTGAACCAACCCCATCCTAATCGGCTCAGAGCAAATGGTCAACGAACTTGACTCTACCTTGTTACAACCGATTCCAAGACAAGCAATGGGGCTACGGTCCCTCCGCAAAAAAAGAACGTTTCCTCGACTCAGCTACGACGACTCATGACAAGCTCCTGAAGTGTGTAACTATAAATATCAAGGAAGAGAGCCTTGAAAGGGGACTTTTTTGGATGCTGTTCGAGATCCACAGAAAATAATAGATATGCTCCATGAGAAAATCCATAAGGAACATGATTGTAATTCCCTGAACCTCTTCAAGGAGAGGCAGGTCAAGCTATTATGATTAATACAATCCCAAATGTATCTTTCCTCAATTTTATCTTCTCATGTTTCGATTCTGTCTTCTAATCCAGTGATTAATTATGCTTGACTATGATTTACCCTTAATTTATTTTGATTGATTTGCTCAGAAAGTATTCAAAAACTTTTGGGACAAACACCTGCAGATGTCAATCTAGCAAAATGCTATCTGTTCTTATTCATATATTACCTTCCATTATTTCAACAAAAAAAAACACATAAATAAAAAATATTAAGATATTCTTAATGATATTTGGGTTTCTACCCAGTAGAGTCTTCCATAATTGACCGACCGGTGAAAGAATAGCCGGACCAAGGTGTCCAGAGGCAGGGGAAGAAAGGATGGGTGCCTCGAAAGTAACCTAAAGTGCTATCTAAGTAGGTCTAGACTGACCACAACCATGATTGCCCTTGCTCCCAGATGGCTTTATGCTTTTGACCGGATCTAGAAATAGATTTCGGATGTTTTCCTTCTAGAAATCTATTTCGAAAGAAGTGAGTGACCCGAAATCCACTTCTTTCGAAGGAGGTGAAGAAAGAGAAGACGAGCAGGAGTGAAAAGAGGTATCTACCGCTCCCCTTACTCAACCTCAACACCTATAAAAAAAAAGCCCTTTCTCCTTTTTTAAATAAGGTAAGCTTTAAAGCCGTACCTTGATATTTTTTCTATCATCCAATCCACAACAAATCGAATGAAACCTGGCGAAAAAGGCTTTCAGATTGGTGGCAAGCAGGGCAAGAAGATAAAGTCCAATCTGACCCTAAGCAAATTTTTGACATCTTTCTCGCATCCGCTTTCAGGTTTGACATGACATTAGAGCTCTCATACTTAGTGACGAGTTCGAGCCTTAAAAGCATATCTAAGGATGAGGTTAGTTTTATCCTTCCTTTGTATCAAAGGACTGTTAAAACTCGATATAATGCTTCTATAAAAAGACTTAAGTCAGATAATGGTAGAAAGTACATTTCAGAAATTATGAGATCCTTCCGAATGAGCTAAGAGAATCTTATTTATTCTCTTTCATTTTGTTAATTGAAGAAATTATTGGAAAATAAAAAAAAAGGGTTATACTATACATACATAGTTTTCACTAGGGGTTTTTACTGAATTGTTCACAAGCCTGTCAAAAGCAACCTCAGCAAAAAGCCAGAGCTGCCGTAACTTGGGCTCATCATGCTATACTCGTGGGGAAGGAAAAACGAGCAATTTACGCTTTAGTAGCTACCGTTTCACTGGCTCTAGTATTCACTGTTGTCTCAGTAGTTGCATTCCCTCTAGTCCCCTTGAAAGAGGAAAAGGGCCTAAGCCTGTTTAGTTCCATCTCCTTGATTTTCAATTGGAATGCTAGGGGTTTATGTCCTAGGGCCTTTGTTATATAAATCTACATACAATATTCTAGAACTTTCAAACTAAATAAATGCAAGATGAGAAGGGCGGCTTGGCTTTGCTATCACTAATGACTTTGTATAGAGTCGTGTAGTCATCGGTTTTACCACTAGAATGCCTATGAGATAGTGGTCGGCCTTTTGAATGCCTTCTTCCTGACTTTTCTGAGGCCTTTTCTATCTATCTTTAGAAGTAGGGCAAGAGAAAGTCAATATGATACGTTGATTTTTCCAACAAAACTAAGAATTTTTCTTCTTTCCCATTCGTAAGGCGCAGTCCCACACCCTGACTTCAATGATAGGAAAAACCCTACTTATGTTGTCCTTATTACCACTCGTCGCATAGTTGTTCTGTAACACCGCTAGTCGTTATAGCACTAGTCCTTTTTGTTCGGCATTAGGGGGCCCCACGAGTCTTCGCTGCAAACATAACAAATAAAACCAAACAAAGATAGTTAGGATAGATAGGCGTCTATCTTCAGTAGGCACCGGAGTAGATCTACACTAAAAAAAAAGAACACCAGACATGAAAACAAATGTCTCAAGACACTTATTGAAACCTTCTAAAACTAAAAAAGAGTCGACCTCCCAATTTGAAGATTTTTCCTGGAAGTTTCAACCTTTTTGACTATGATAACAGTCGCGACTATAAACAGACTCGTAACTATGGCAGGGCGGTACGCTCCCCCGTAATAAAATCAGTTGTTGCTGATACCTTCTTCTCGGTTTTTTCTTCCATAACCAGAGCTTGGAGAAGGAAGAGAAGAGCAATTAAGTTGATCAGAATAGTGGAATGGAAGACTGTAAAAGAATTAAATACTCCTTTCTTTTCCAATCGCCCCGCAAAGACAGACGTTCGTAAAAGTTCCTAGTCCCTTGCTTTAGAAGAAGGACAGCTCCATTCATGATTCTCAGTGGGCTGAATACGAAAAAGAGTGTAGTTGTTGCTCTATTTTTGCTTAAGTGCAACTTTTAGACCTTGAGCTTTAGGACTCTTTGCATTCTTTTTCCCCTCTTCGTTTATGTTTTTTTTGTTGTTTTTGAATGGAGTTTTTTCTCTTTTAGTTATAAATTAAGGTGTTTTTATTAGGTAATGGGTAGTTAAATAGGAAATTATGGAGATCATGTGTTGTGTGTGCATATGACGTGAGGGAGTGGGGGTAAGGCACAAGTGAAGTGGGGAAGTTGGGTATTATTTATTCTTTTTTGTAAAAATAAAATTCAATAACGATAGTAGGACAAAAATATTAATTTTATATATATATATATATATATATATATATATAAACTACTTTGAGACGTAGATATCATATACATAAGAAAATTAAATATTTACACTATAGTTAAATTATACTAACTAAATTACATAGCTTACATTTAAAAATTCTAATTAACAGAAATCATATATTTTTTGAAAATTTTTATTTTCTCTTTACAAATAAAATATGTTCCATAGGTATTTATATATATATTTACTTTTCTCAAATGAAACCTATTAAAAGTAAGATAATTTAAAATATTAAGATTAGATCTAAAAGAAATATTTACCTTAAAATAGTATGGAATTCGGTATGGTCAAAAATTAGTCGCCTGCCCCCTCTTCGCTTGGAAACATGAAGCGTTTTCAAGCAATAAAATTGAACAAGGTGACTGATTTTTGACCTCACCATTATTTAAAAAGAAAAAGAAGATAAAAGAAGAGGTTGCGACTGAGCCTTGGTTTTAGATAGCCTACATATCCCGGGTCATAGAGGAATCATGTCACATGTAGTTCAAGTAGAAAATAACTGACAGAGGCAGCTTAGATGGAGAGTCGAGCGAAGTTCCATAGAGGTTCAATTCGCGGTTCCTACCATTACATCAAAATAAAAAGAAAATTACGTATCTTGAAATCTAAGAGTTAAAAAAATCCTATCTAAATGCCATCTGGAGTCTTGTCTTGATTCTTGACTTGCTCCCCCCATTGACTTTAAATTGAAAGTTGATGCCCTCAATGTAACAGACTATGAATATTCTCACATGCCTGCTTCTTGATCAGGTGATAAGAAGATAGATCTTGAAATTCTATGTCTCTGCGTGCATTATGTCAAAGCTGGTTCTGCTGGTATTGAGATCAAACATTTCACTTTCTCAGCGAGAGCTGGAATCTTATTTTTTGCACATCCAATCCGTGCTTTGCAGAAAAAACCTACAAGCCTTCACAAATAAACAAAACGAACAAAAGTTTTCTGCCCCAGTTTGCACTAGGAAATTTTTGCGAGTTATTAAAAACACATTAAACTATCATTGTATTGCAAAATAAAGAATTGAAAAAGACACTTCTTTTCAATAATAGGGAATGTTATACCCTGTGTTAACAAGAAGGAAGGCAACCAGGGGATGCAATACTATGTGTTGACGATAAGATGAGGCTCGTGGCACTCTAGGATGCTACTAGGGAATGACGTACCCTATGTTGGCAGAAAGTAATGTAGCCAAAGGATGCAGTACCCTATGTTGGAAATAAGGTGAGGCTCATGGCACTCAGGATGCTACTAGGGAATGTCGTACCCTATGTTTGCAATAAAATGAAGCTCGTGGCACTCTGAAATGCTACTAGGGGATGTCGTACCTTATGTTGGAAGAAAATAATGCAGCCAGGGGATGTAGCACCCTGTGTTGGCAATAAAACGAGGCTCGTGGCACTCTAGGATGCTACTAGGGAATGTTGTACCCTATGTTTGCAACAAGTAATGCAACCAAGGGATGCAGTACCCTGTATTGGTAATAAGGTGAGGCTCAAGGCACTCTAGATGCTACTAGGGAATGTCTAACCCTATGTTTGCAATAAAATGAGGCTCGTGGCACTCTAAAATGCTACTAGGGGATGCCATACCCTATGTTGGCAGAAAATAATACAGCCAGGGGATGTACTACCCTGTGTTGGCAATAAGACAAGGCTCGTGGCACTATAGGATGCTACTAGGGAGTGTTGTACCCTATGTTTGCAACAAAAAATGCAACCAGGGAATGTAGTACTGTGTGTTGGCAATAAGGTGAGGCTCTTGGCACTCTGGGATGCTACTAGAAAATGTTGTACCCTATGTTTTCAATAAAATGAGGCTCGTGGTGCTTTGAAATGCTACTAGGAAATGTTGTACCCTATGTTGGTAGAAAGTAATGCAGCTAGGGGATGCGGTACCCTGTTTTGGCACTAAGGTGAGGCTCATGGCACTCGGGATGCTACTAGGGAATGTCGTACCCTATGTTTGTAATAAAATGAGGCTCGGGGCACTCTGAAATGCTAATAGGGAATGTTGTACCCTATATTGGTAGAAAGTAATGCAGCCAGGGGATACAATACCCTGTGTTGTCAATAAGGTGAGGCTCGTGGCACTCGTGATGCTACTAGGGAATGTTGTACCCTATGTTTGCAATAAGAAATGTAACCGGGGAATGTAGTACCCTGTGTTGACAACAAGGTGAGGCTCTTGGCACTCTAGGACGCTACTAGGGAATGTCGTACCCTATGTTTGCAATAAAATGAGGATCTTTGCTCTCTAAGATTCTACTAGGGAATGTCGTACCCTATGTGAGCAGAAAGTAATGTAGCCAGGAAATGTAGTACTCTGTATTGAAGATAGAGTGTTGATTCCCTGTAATGAAATTAAAAATAACATGATTACATGCATATTGGAAGAAAATCATGAATTTGAGAACTTCACTTGGTGGTGTTCGTCTTTCCACGAACTGTTTTCTAAAATTATTCTGGTCCTGTTCTGAACAAAGAAAGATTTGTTAGTTTTAAAATGGAAGTCGGTTTGTGGCCTTGATTATTTCAATCTCTTGATCTCGGCTCATCTTCTTTAATGATTTCAACTACAACTGATTATTTCCTAAATACCAACAGTATTTCTGACTCCGGAGAACCTTTAGCTTTTCCAAACTTTGCCATGAAGGTACTTAACCTTTTTCAGCTTTATGTTGCCTTTGTGAGCATTTTGCTTTTTATTTCTTTCAAAGTTTTCCATTCCAAAGCATCGGCCAATCATGGCCAGTCGGGATTGACTTGATGCCCTTGTCGAGGCTGGGCGCCTTTTGAATATATCAGCTCGCTTTAAACGTGAACCCTGTAAATCGATCTTGCCATCTTTCTTTGCCTTATTTTTGGAAAAAATTTACACCGAAAGGGATTAAAAAAACAAATAAATGGAACAGAGAATGAGTTTAAAACAAGAGGTGTCCCTTTCGGGGAACAGAAATACGGACTTATCTAGGAGTATATGCAGACTTCAGTGAATATGACATGCCTTTTGGACTGAATACATGATCTGTATAAACCGTCCGATTCTCAGAAACTCATCACAATTTTTGACTTGAAAGCGGGAAACCTTACTCATGATTGTGTTGATACCATGGTTGTGTGGATCCTCTTTTCGATCAACACTGCCCTTGCAGGTTTTCACTAGCTGATCTCTCTCATTTCTCTTCTAGCCATCATCTTAGAGTGCCCTTTATGAGTTTTCACTAATAAAACTCTCTCATTTTTATTTTCTCTACTCACCATCGCCCTACAGTGCCCATGAGGGTTTTCACCAATAGGACTCTCTTATTTTATTTCTCTCATTTAGTTGTATCTGATCCAAGTAATATATCCTCCAATTCTTGAACATTCTCGCTGATTGATCGGAACTTGAAATGATTTGGGTAAAAAGAATTTGGATTGAATTACAACTTTGGAACCTTTTAGGCAAAACCATTGCAGAAACATTATGATATCTGCCCTAGTTTCAAATTTTGGGGAATTCAGATTTTTATTTTGGTGTGGCTGAATCTCAGATAGAGGCTGCCTATGTATTCTTTCAGAATCAAGTCGAACGTAGTTCAGGAAACTTTATTTTTTATTTTCTTTTGTTTTTTTGTTCTGTTTTGTTTTCATTTTCGTTTTCTTTTGCTTTTTTTATTTTCTCATTTTTTTTTGTTCGCTTTTTTTTTCTTTTTTTTATTCTTATTTTTAATAGTAACTTCCATATTCCAAAGAGGGTAATCAAAGAGAGGAACCGACTCAAAAGGTTTGTAAAAGGGTTCATGGTATTTGGGTAGTGAGAAAGAAAGCCTCCGTAATGCCAATCAGAAAATGTTAACACCAAGTAATGAGTTAATTATTGTAACTTTTGACTGCATTTGCGTCGACTGTTGTCTCGTGGACATTTCCTTCGATGTCTCCCAAATACAACGCTCCATTTAGCAATACTCTTGTTACAATGTATGGACCTTTATAATTTGGAGCAAATTTTTCCTTAGCTTCTTCATGGTGCGGGAGAATATGTCTCAGGACGAGTAGCCCCACTTCAGATTTCTTGGGACGTACTTTTTGTTGTAAGCATGGGCCATTCTTTGTTGTAGAACTGCCCATGGTACCCTTCGGCCAATCACTTTCCATCAATCAAAGATAATATTTCGATCGGGTCTTGAATCAATCTTCATCAGCGATCTCGGCTTCAACAATAATCCGAAGAGAGGAAATCTCATTTTCGTTTCAATTCTTTGCTTTTTTTCTTACAAACCTTATCTTCAATACATTATGCTTCTTGGTTCATTATTTCGAACTCTGAAAGTATTTTAGGATCTGGGCATGAAGTTCGCAAGCTTGTCATATTATTAAAATCTGCATTTACAGAACTGAAAAGAGAATAAGAAAGGTGACAAGATTAAGAAAAGAGACATTCATAGATGATGAAATATTAATTTCATTTATTTGAATATTTAAAAAAAGAAGATAGAAGGGTTTACATCATAATGTAAGACACTAAAGTAAAAACATTTGGATGACACACTGAAATAACTCAAAAGGTAGAAAAGATAGCAAGACCGGCTACCGAGACTCTCATTTGATTGGGCTTTCTGGGTTGGCGCCCGTTTTTTGTTTCTCTTCTGTCGCGGCAATGGCTACTATGGGTTTCAATGCTGGATCAAATTCCCCATCATCAAATCATCCCGAATAGGCAATGTCCTATTATTCAAATCTGGTAAAGTCAACCCCCATATTTACCTTTATTTTTTATTTTTCACCGTTAACTTGCCCACTTGCCTTTTCGTGACCTTGGATCAACAACAGTGGTATTTGTTCCATTTGTTGAGAAGATGGTTTTACTTCCGTGGATATTGGATTGTTTGCGAGACTCGCTATTGCAAACCAACGCCATTGCAAATCAACAACCGACCACTTTAACTAGCATTTATTTTAAAATAATAAGCAGGTTAGAATAAACACTTCCTCCCTTCTTTTTCTTTTATTACAACTTTTTCTCTTATTTTCTTAAACTTTTTTTTCTCATTTTTTTTTAAATTCTTCGACCGTACCTGATGTGGGTTGCCTACGTATCATGTGGAGACATAAATTAGATCTTGCATAGTTTGGGAAGATCAAGAATAAAATAAATAAACTAACTCTTTTTTTTAACTTTTTAAAAAAATCTAATTGTAAAAGCTCCTAATAAGGAACTATTTATGAACATTGAACTCTCTTTTTTTTTTTAAAATTTTCGAAAGACTTCTTAACAAGAAAGAAAATATTTTTGAATTTTTATTTTTGGTAATTTTCAAAAGAAAGAAATATTTTTTTTTCGATTTTGAATTTTTTATTTAAATTTTTGGGAGAAAGATTTCTAAAAAAGGTGAAAAATATTTTTGGACTTTTGAATTTGACGTCTTAAAGAAAGACTTCTAGAGAAAGAATTAAAGGAGAATATTTTTTGGATTTTTGAAAATTGGGGGCCGGACTCGATGAAGGTTGCCTATATATCTCACATATGGTGAGAATCAGACCCACGTAGTTCGGTTAAAATAATAATAAAAACTATTTTGAAAATTATAATTTTACACACCAAAATTTTATTTCGAAAAATGGGTATTTTATAAAAATTTGGAGGAAATTTTCTCTTTTTCTCTCCTCTATTCAATCGATCTATCCTAAAACCAGTCAACATTTGAGTGAAGCCTACCAAATAATGTTACATAAATCACATAAAGATGAACCTGTTGGTCCGAAAAATTGATACATATACTAGATGGGCCCGGCCCCTGTGCCGAGTCCCGCTAAGTCTAATGCACATAATGCAAATAAAGCGTAGCCTACTAGGGATATTTATTGGCTTGTTTTCTAAGTTTTCAAATCCTAAAAGAGATGGTATCTAGACCTGGCTTACCCGGACGGACAACCCGATCCGAGAAGCATCAAGTGTCACCAGTAGTAGAATAGCACTGGCTAGCTAACGGCTCTCTCGCCTAAACATGTGTGACTAAATCCTTCACCAGAAGCTGGTAGGCTAACTGGCTTTATCTCAAGACAGAAACTTTGTGATGCTGGTAGGCAAACACAACATAACTACCTATCAGAAGACTCAGATGGGTGCGAGAGAAGATACAATTTATATCACAGTTCAAATAAATATTAAAGCGATAAATATGCGACAAATAGCACATTAGGCTCCGAAATACAATAATATCCAAAACATGATAATAGCCAAATAAGAATTAATATAAATAAGCTCGAATTCTAGTTAATGATTCCCCAGCGGAGTCGTCATAGCTGTCACACCTCTTTTTTTCCACACAACCCTATTACGAGGTTGAGTTAGAAGAGTTTTTCCAATTAAACTGACATTTTGAAAATAGATTATTTATTATTTAGAGACGCCACTTGGAATTGAGTTTTGGTGTTCCATGCTAAGTCACCTTTTATTGAATCCCTTATCAAAAGAAAGGTTTGACTCTTAAGTTATGGTCTACGAAAACAGAAGACTGAGTAAGAAATTCTGTTGACCTAGGGGGAGGTGTAAGATATCTCTCAGTCCCATGGTTCTAGCACGGTCGCTTTTATTGACTAATGTAAGGCTTAAATTAATTTTTTAGCTATTCTTGTATTTGATTGCATTTTTATTTTACCTATTACCATTTAATTAGTTATTGTATTTTATTAATTGTGTTCATCAAGATGCGGTACACACACAAAATATTCTTTGTAATTAAATGTTAAGCCGAAGTACGGAATGTACACATGGTCAATAAATAATTATTTTAAATGTACAAGTATCATGACGCGGGAATGCACACATGATCCCTTCATTACTTAAGCACATCAATACAAGGTTCTGGTATGAACATATGGGTTAATATTTAAGTATATCTAAAGTTTTTCTAGCATTTTTAGAGTATTTCATTTCCTAAGCTTGGGATTATTTTAAGGCTAAAAGGATATGGAATTTATTTGTGGAAATAGAGTAGGTTTTAACTAATAAATAGCAAAGCATTTATACTATAATTATTTGAAGATTCCGACAATCCACGGAAAGCTGTCACAATTACTAGAGAGTAAGGGATTGAAATTATTGAATTATTTAACTAATTTAAAAATCTGATCCTCATTAACATCAAGCCCCAAACTACTTTTGTCCTTATGATAGATTTAACATTATAAAATTTAAGATGAAAAATATATGAACATGGTCATAACAAGAATGTATCCAACAGATTAACACAAAAATTTAAACATGTCCACAATAAAGATGTAACACACAAATGAATCAAGCTATACGGAAAAAACAAAAGAAAGAAAAAAAAAACTACTTATTTCTAAGTGTCATTAATCCAAGAGATTTTTACCTTCCTATACCATATATGAAATCTTATTACCCTCAATGTTAAGGTTTGTGTTAATTACATTTCAACATACCAAATTACCATTTATATACCATAATTCAAAATAGGGGTATAATTAATGCTTCATTTATATTAGGCGTTAATTTAGGAGCGTATATTCTCACATTTACCTTTACCCGCCTCTCTCTCCTCC
>MU721089.1:0-12876 GCA_026770625.1 Nicotiana glauca | reverse complement strand
CTTCTTGGCAAAGGCATAGCCGTGGAGCGCAGGAAGGCGGTTACCCGCCGTC
This sequence comes from Nicotiana glauca, assembly GCA_026770625.1. Taxonomy (NCBI): domain Eukaryota; kingdom Viridiplantae; phylum Streptophyta; class Magnoliopsida; order Solanales; family Solanaceae; genus Nicotiana; species Nicotiana glauca. The sequence continues at coordinate 12,824 of MU721089.1, read as the reverse complement.
CTGAGTCAAGGCCGGTCTTCATGGGTGATGCTATTCGCCCAGAGAGGGCGTCCCTTCTGAGGGAAGTCGTAGTCGATACTGCTTCCCCTCAAGTCGAAGGAGGCGATGTACCGGCTGTCGCCGAGTTGGCTGCTGGCGAAGGAGGAGCAGCTTCTGGACGAGCTCCTACGTCTGCGGACGTACCGCGAGAGGACTATGCTCGGGTGGACATGGCGACGGCGGGGCCTAACCGTCGGCTCATGATCCCAACGGGATATAATCTGTTGCTGGACAACGAGCAGGCCGCAGCGGACATGACCTTGCTGTGCGCGGCCGCTGAGATCGAGACCTTAAAAGATGTAAGCGATAGGGACTTATCTCGCCGAGTCACTGGCGCAGCTTTGCAGGTAAGCTCTGTCGTTATTTCTCATCTTTTACTATAAGCCTTGAGGCTTGTGCTGACTTGGGTTTTGTTTCCTTTCTCCTTTTTCTTTTAGACCCTCATTTGGGAAGTGGAGAGGGGCCGGCGTGATCAGAAAAAGAGTGCCGTTTTTAGGAAGACGATGAAGAAATACAGGGAGGTCCGAAGCAAGCATAAAACGCCGGCGGACCTTTATACCCAGGACCCACAGTTTCAAGTACTCCGCGAGGGGTTGGAGCAGGTGAAGAGTCGACTGCGAGAGCGTACGGCCCAGTTTGAACGGGTGGATGCATACTTAATAGCCGATGTGGCTCGAAATACCGAGCTAGAGGATCTTCTTCGGTCGAAGGAGGATGAGTTGGAGGTCGGCCGTGGGGCGATGGCGGAGGCCGCTGAATTGCGTGCCAAAGTCGAAGCCTTATCCGCTGAGCTTAAAGCCAAGGCAGCTGAGGTCGATGCTCTCAGGCAGGCGGCAGCGACCGATCCGGCCGACGATGTGTCTGACGAGGCGCACGATATGTGGGTGTATGCCGAGGCCAGGTTGACAGTTTTTGAAGAGTTGCGTGCCGTCGGTAGGGCTAACGAGGTGGAGGTTGAGGATCAGCGCCGTCTGGTTAGGGTCGCTCGGGAAGCTTGCGGGTATAACCCTGAATCCCCGGGCCCGGCGGGGTGCGCCTTTGCAGATGTGAATCAATTGGGTACGGGATCCTGGATTTCTTTGCTATTCCGGGCCGAGGGCGGCGGTGAACGTGCTGACGGACCGGCTGCTGATGGTGAACTGGGGGCCGGCGGTGACCAGGATGATGATGGCGAGCAGGGTGGCGGTAGTTAGGTTGCATTCTTATTTCGTTGTTTGTGATTTTGCAGCCGGGGGGACAAGATTCTTGTAAATGTATGTACATGTATTTTTTTTGGAGTAAAATGGAATTTATCTTTTTGGCGTTTATGTCTTCTTTTTGTGCTGAGTCGTTGAGTTAATTCATCGTGGTCGCACTAAGTCGACCTCGTATCGTAGTGATTTCAGACGTTTGCCTGTTTAGGAGCGGCTGCGTTTGCTTGGCGATCTCGATCGTGCCGAATCGATTTGTCGCAGCCGAATCAAGCAGGTTACTGCGGTTCTGGCCTTAGCCGTTGGTTCGTTTTTTGTTTTTTTTTTGGCCTTTCGCGCATTATAGATGGCCTTAGTCTCTTTGCATGTTGCGGATGGCCTTAGCCTTTTATGCGTCATGGATGGACTTAGCCTTTTTGTACGCTATTAGTGGCCTTAGCCTTTTACGTTTATGGATGGCCGTAGCCTCTCTATACGCTATAAGTGGCCTTTGCCTTTCGTATATTGGAGATGGTCGTAGCCTTTCATATATTGGAGATGGCCGTAGCCTTTCATACATTGGGGATGGCCGTAGCCTTTTGTATATTGGAGATGGTCGTAGCCTTTCATACATTGGGGATGGCCGTAGCCTTTCATACATTGGAGATGGTCGTAGGCTTTCATACATTGGAGATGGCCGTAGGCTTTCGTATATTGGAGATGGTCGTAGCTTTTCATACATTGGAGATAGTCGTAGCCTTTCGCACATTGGAGATGGCCGTAGCCTTTCATACATTGGAGATGGCAGTAGCCTTTCATACATTGGAGATGGCCGTAGCCTTTCATACATTGGAGATGGCCGTAGCCTTTCGTATATTGGAGATGGTCGTAGCCTTAGTCCCTGTGATATGCCATTCGTGCCGATTGTCGGAACGCTTGGTGTATCAGATTAGCCTCTTAAGCATTTTCGAGCATCTCCTTCGTCTCCTCGTTAAAAACCTCTCCGAGAAAACCCAATTGGGACAAAACACGGACGAGGGAAAAAGAGTACGACTCGGGGGATACTCTTTCTAGAAATGGAAATACTTGAGGTGGGAGATGTTGCAGTTGTTTTGGAGCGTTTTCCCATCCATGGTTTCTAGTCGGAATGAACCCTTGTCCGCTGTTGCGGTGATTTTGTAGGGTCCGTCCCAATTGGTCCCCAATTTTCCTTCGCTGGGGTCTTTGGATGCTATCGTCTTGGCTTTTAACACGTAGTCACCCACTTTGAGCGGTCGAATTTTTGCTTTCTTGTTGTAGTATCTTTCGATCTGCTGTTTCTGGGCCACCAGCCTAATGTGGGCTATCTCTCTTCTTTCTTTGGCTTCATCGAGGTCTTGGAGTCGATTCGTATCATTCTCCGCTCCGTTTGTATGCGAGTATCTTAGACTCGGCTCACCTACTTCGACTGGTATGACGGCGTCAGTCCCGTAGACCAGCGAGTAAGGCGTTTCTCCTGTGGAGGACTTGGGGGTGGTCCTGTGTGCCCATAGCACCTCTGGCAATAGCTCAGGCCACAGTCCTTTGGCGTCTTCGAGCTTCTTTTTTAATATACTCAATATGGTTTTATTGGACGACTCTGCCTGACCGTTGGCGGCAGGATGATACGGTGTTGAGAGTATTCTTTTGATACGCCATTTGTCGAAGAAGTCGGTTGTTTTTTGCCCAATGAACTGTCGGCCGTTGTCACAGGTGATTTCTTTGGGGATGCCGAAGCGGCATATGATATTTTTCCAGATGAAGGCGATGACCTCTTGCTCGCGAATCTGGGCGTAGGCACCTGCTTCCACCCACTTGGAGAAATAGTCAGTTAAAAATAATAAAAAACGTACCTTTCCTCGTCCGGCGGGTAGTGGTCCGATTATATCCATTCCCCACTTGATGAAGGGCCATGGCGAAGTGACTGAATGGAGTGGTTCCCCTGGTTGATGTATCAAGGGGGCGAACTTTTGACACTTTTCGCACCGGCGGACATACTCCGCAGCATCTTTTTTCATGGTGGGCCAGTAGTATCCAGCTCGCACCAGGCAACGTACGAGTGCTCGATTGCCTGTGTGGGCGCCACAATGGCCTTCGTGAACTTCCTCCAGTACCGGCGTTGTCTGGTTGGGGCCTAGGCACTTGGCCAGGGGTCCTCCAAAAGTCCTCTTATAGAGGTCGTTATTTACCATGCAGTACCTTGCTGCCTTCATGCGAAGCTTTTTTGCTTCCTTTTTGTCGGGCGGTAATGTTCCGTCCTGTAAATATGATACAAATTGGTTGCGCTAGTCCCAAGTTAGATGTAGGGAGAGTACCTCAGTGTGATCGATTGCCGAGTGAAGGAGAGTGACGATGCTTTCTTTGCTTAGGCTTGTGGTGGCCGCAGCCAGCTTGGCCAGGCCGTCTGCTTCGGCATTGCGCGCTCTAGGAATTTGTTCGAAGCGGCATTCATCGAGCTGTGCCATCAACCTGTGGATTTCCGCTTGATACTTCTGCAACCTTTGTTCCTTGATTTGATAAGTCCCGGTGACTTGATTTACCACGAGTTGTGAGTCGCAGTGCAAGACGAGTCGGCGAGCTCCGTACCTGACGGCTAACTTTATACCTGCAATAACGGCTTCGTATTCTGCCTCGTTGTTAGTCATCTCGGGGCATCGTATGGACTGGCGAATAGTTTCGCCCGTAGGGACTTCGAGGACGAGTCCCAGTCCTGATCCCGAGGCATTTGCGGCCCCATCGGTGTAGAGAGTCCAGAGGTCGGTATTTGAGGCGGAATGTAGGACTTCCTTTTCCGCTTCCGGCAATATTTTGGCGCTGAAGTCAGCCACAAAGTCGGCGAGGACTTGCGACTTGATGGCGGTTCTAGGAATGTATGTGATATCGTGCTCGCTGAGCTCTATGGCCCATCTGGCGAGCCGGCCCGATAGTTCGGGCTTGTGCAAGATGCTCCTCAGGGGGAAAGTGGTCACTACTTTAATGGGGTGGCATTGGAAATAGGGTCTCAGCTTCCTCGAAGCCGTGACCAGTGCCAGAGCCAATTTTTCGAGGTGTGGATACCGTGTTTCGGCGTCTACTAGGGTTTTGCTGATGTAGTAGATAGGTGATTGCGTACCTTTTACTTCACGAACCAATACTGCGCTGACTGCGACTTCCGATACGGCCAGGTATGTCAGTAAAGGTTCGCCCGGTTCCGCCTTTGACAGTAGCGGTGGTGATGACAGGTATGCTTTCAGTTCTTGCAGGGCTTTGACACATTCTTCGTTCCAGTGAAATCCGTTGTCTTTCCTCAGGACGTTGAAGAATTTGTGGCATCTGTCCGAGGATCGAGAGATAAAACGGGAGAGGGCAGCTATCCGACCCGTCAATTTCTGGACCTGCTTTTTGCTGTTGAGCACTTCGGGTATTGAAGCGATTGCTTTGATTTGATCAGGGTTGACTTCGATGCCTCTTTGGGATACGAGGAAACCTAAAAACTTTCCTGACGCCACGCCAAAGGCGCATTTTTCGGGATTCAGTTTCATCCCATACCTTTTCAGTATTTCGAAGGCCTCTTGCAAGTGGTTGATGTGGTCTTCCTTTCTAGCGGACTTCACTAGCAAGTCGTCGATGTAAACCTCCATGGTCTTGCCGAGCTGTTCTTTGAACATCTTGGTGACCAATCTTTGATACGTGGCCCCCGCGTTTTTGAGCCCAAAGGGCATCACTTTGTAGCAGTAGGTACCCTGATGCGTGATGAACGTGGTTTTTTCTTGGTCTTCTTCAGCCATTAAGATTTGATTATAACCGGAATATGCGTCCAAAAAACTTAGCAGTTCATGTCCGGCAGTGGCGTCGATTAGTTGGTCGATGTGTGGGAGGGGGAAGGAGTCCTTGGGGCATGCCTTGTTCAGGTCGGTGAAGTCCACACACATTCTCCATTTCCCGTTCTTCTTTTTGACCATTACTACGTTGGCGACCCACTGCGGGTATTTTGACTCTCTGATAGAGCCGTTGGCGAGTAATTTGTCCACTTCCTGGCGGACTGCCTCGTTAATTGCGACGTTGAATTTTCTTCTGATTTGTCGTACCGGCGGATGTAACGGATCGACGTTGAGTTTGTGAGTAGCGATGTCCGGCGAGATCCCTGGCATGTCTGCATGGGAAAAAGCAAATATGTCTGCATGGTCAGTTAAAAATTCACAATACTTACTTGGGTTGGTGAGCCCGTGGCCGATGTATGCTTTCTTTCGGGGTTGTGGTGATCCAGCTGAACCGGATCGAGGTCCTCGATCGTCGCTTCGCAGGCTTCCACAATGTCTGGGTCGCTGATGGTATCGGTCGTCGGGTCCATTTTGGTCCCCGACATGGCTAATTGCTATGCTTCTGCGCTTGCTCCTTTTAGCTGTCGGGTGTGGGCGCAATCCTGTGTTATCTTGTAACACTCTTGCGCTGTGCGTGGCTCTCCTTTGATGCTGAATATCCCCCATGGGGTAGGGAACTTGACCGCCTGGTACAAACTTGAGGGGACCGCTCGCATGGCATGTATCCACGGGCGCCCGATGATAACATTGTACGCCGTTTCTTGGTCCATTACGTGAAAAGTCGTCTCCAATGTGACTCCCCCCGCAAGGACGGGTAAAATCACTTCTCCTGATGTACGTTCCACTGCATTGTTAAAACCGGTTAGAGTTATACAACGGGGTATTATCCTATCCTCGAGTCCCATCTATGAAAGGACTCTTGGATGGATGATGCAGGCACCGCTTCCGTCATCGATCATGACTCTCCTGACGTCCGTATCAACAATACGTAGAGTGATAACTAAAGCATCATAATGGGGAAAACACAAACCGTCGGCATCAGACTTATCGAAGGTGATACTCCCTTCGAAGTCATCTTACCGTTCGTGGGAGATGGTTCACTTCAGCCTGTGTGTGTTGGCGAATTTGACGTGGTTGATGGCGACGTCGGCGCCGTCTCCGACGATCATGTTTATTGTCCGTGTCGGGGAGGGTGGCTTTGGTGGCCCGCGGGACTGTTCTCGCCCGCGTGCGAAATTAGCTTTTCCCTTGTCGCTAAGCAGCTCCTTTAGGTATCCCTGGTTTAGCATTCTGACGACTTCCTGTCGTAGGCCTATGCAATCTTCGGTTCTGTGTCCCCGCTCTTGGTGGAATTCGCACAGGACGTTTGATTTCCTCGTGGCGGGATCTGATTTCGTTTTCTGAGGCCACTGCACCTTGGTGCCAAGCTTTTCCAGTGCATACACTATCTCTGAAGGAGAGACACAAAAGTTATGTGATGAAAGCAAAGGGGGCGTACCTCTTTCGTTCTTGAGTAGGGCGAGATGTCGTTGTAATGCGTCTGTGTGACGAGGAGGCGGATGAGGAGACCTCATGTATGGCTGATGCCGTTCTTTACTGGGGCGAGGGGGAAGTTCTCGGCGTCCTTCGTGACGTCGATCTTTCCTTGTGTCTGAGTTTATAGTTGTCAATCGTCGGGTCGGCCCGTTGAGATCGTCTTCGTCTGCTTGTACCTCGGCGCAGTAGGCGTTGTGGATCTCATCCCAAGTCGTGGGAGGATATTTCATGAGCCGGCTTAGTAGCTTCTTAGTTGCTCTGGAATCATCTCTGCTGAGTCCGTTCTGGAAGGCAGCTACCGCCATGCCTTCCGACACGTTTGGCAGGCTCATCCTTACCCTGTTGAATCTAGCGAGGAAGTCCCTGAGGCCCTCGCCCGTGGTTTTCCTGACGGCGAATATGTCGTTCACCCTTGCCTCTGCCTTCTTTGCGCCGGTGTGCGCGGTGACGAACTTGTCCGCCATTTCTTCGAAGGTTGAGATTGCTTTGGCGGGCAGTTGAGAATACCATGTTAGGACTCCCCCGGTCAGCGTCTCGCCGAACTTCTTCAGCAGCACAGATGGTACGTGCTCTTTCGACAGGTCGTTACCTTTCATGGCGGTGACATAATGGATGAGGTGATCTTCGGGATCGGTGGTTCCGTCGTATACCCTCAGATAAGGAGGCATCTTGAAAGTTTTTGGGATGGTGTAAGGGGCGGCTTCCTTGGAGTAGGGTTGTTCAACGAACCTTCCCACGTCACGTTTGGGTAGTAGTTTAGGCGCTCCGGTATCTTGTCGACCCTATCCTGATGCTCTTTCATTTGGTCGCGGAGGGCCTTGTTTTCGTTCTCCATTTCTTCCATTTTTCTCAGAATGGACGCCAGTGTGTCATCGTGGATTTGCGTCTCGACGGGTTGGTTGTTGGTTCGCGCTTCCTCTTGCTCGTCCGCTATGGTAGCGATACTTGTCGTCGGTACTGCTTTTGCGTGGCTCTGTGGTGATTTTTCCACTAAGCCGTTCAGGGTACTCGTCAACCATTCTTCCAGCAATTTTCTAACCGCTGGGGGTGCTTCTTTTGCAGCGGGCGTGGAAGCTTCTTTGTCCTGCAAGGTCGCAAGGTTCCCGGATGGGGAAGGTGAAGTTTCTATCTCTGGCGCGGTATCAGGGGTGGTGCTGGTGGTAGTGTTACCACCGACCTCGTTCAGGGAGCTCAGGAGGTTGGCGGTGACTTCCACTATAGCTTTGGACCTGGTGTTGTTTTCAGCCATTTCTGGGTTTTCGTGGGAAATAGATGATGTAGTTATCTGATCTTTTGGGTGTATACTATAGGTTTGATTCTCGAAATCCCCACAGACGGCGCCAAATTGTTTGACTCAAAAGTTATCGATTGATTTATAAATCATGGACAATCAAAAGTTGTGAGAAAGGGGTAAATCGTAATCAACTATAATAAACCCCGAAGATAGATCTATAGCTTTTATATTGTGAATCTTGATAAGAAATGGCGAAATTATGTGAACTATCAATTAAAATCACTAGGAAGGTGAAGAGAGAATAATTATCACAGAGAGTGATAGAGAGAGAGAGAGATAATCAGAAGTTGTATCCCTAAGAATTAATCCTTCCCTTTTACAATGTGAAGGTCTCCTTTATATAGCAGGAGACCTCCATCGAAATAATCAGAAAAAGGTACAAAAGTAGACAACCTCTCCCTGATAGGGACGCCGCCTTTTTATATCCGAGCCGCAGCCTTGTCTCAGTAGGCGTATACTCAGTGGGCGTACCCGTCGGTATAGTCATACTGAGGGTCAATTCCGACCCCATTCGGCTAGGTCCGTCATATTCTCAAAAGTTCGATACGTCGAGAGGTCGTTAACGCTCTTTGAATGAGGACGCCTGAGTTCATATGTCGCTGCTCATACCCTTACGTCTGTGTTACGTCCTTACTATAGGAGTCGTAGGAGAGAGAGAGAGAGTCGTACTCTCGCTGTTTTTCTGATACGAGGAAAGTCATACTCGGCCCCCTTGAGGTCGAGTCCTATTTTACCCCATACAACTACGATTTCCAGTTTAGTGCATGTGGAGAAATTGTTACTAATCTGAGTTTGAAATGATCAAGTTGATTACTAGTTTAGACCTAACTAGTTTGTAATAACTAAACTTCATTTTTTTGGGATCAAATCTACATGTGTATGTACAAAGAATACATAACATATCATGTGCATTCCCACTTTACCACATTAACCACCGCAATGCGACGAGTGCACCGAATTTGTGCAGCCAAGCCGGTGACATTTTTTATTTTTATTTTTCATTAGATATCTGGTATTCATATTGACCTGACTAACTCGATGTGTAATGTCCATAAAAAGAAGGAAACAATTTTATTAGAATGCCCGTTGCACATACCTCAACTATTATACTAGGTTTTGCTATCCTACACCAACAACTATCAAATAACTTTTCATTAGGTTTTGCTATCCTACACCAACAACCATCAAATAACTTTTCATTGCTATCTTACACCAACTATCAAATAACTTTTCACCACCATTAATTCATACTGTTGAAACATTCGTTTGTTAATGCACTAATTCTATTTATTATAAATAATTATGTATAGTTAGTCTGTCTCAGGGTAATTTCTTAGAATCATTTTATAATGCCACTTCATATATTTTGATGTTAAACTTCAACGGAGCAGTAAAAACCCTAGCTACCTTTAAGACAACAATAGAAATCATTCGATTAGTACTTTAATATTTATGAAAGCAGTAATGGAGATCACATGATTATCCAAGTGGGTCCCTAAATCCTATCCCCACACTCCAACTCCATCAGATCGTACAAACAAACGCCAACTACAGATCTGTTTGGTAGTCACAACTTACTTCTGTACTAAGATATAGAAAGGCCTTCTACCTTTCTACTTTCCTTTTCCTCCCTTTTACTCTTCTTCCAAACAACCCCTATATATTACCCTTCCCTTCCTTCTCTTTAGTAGCCAACTACACTTCTCTCTCTTCTAAGTAGTTTTATTTATTGTGTGCGCACAAAACAAAACACATTGTCAAAATGGATCGGAGAAATGCAATTTGGATCGGTTTTATTTGCATTATAATCGCCGGCGTTGGAGGTCAAGCTCCGGCCACGTCACCTAGTGCCACTCCAGCACCACCAACACCCACTACCCCATCTCCTCCTACTACCCCTGCACCTACTGGCTCTCCTCCGCCAACTCAACCACCTCCGGTATCTTCCCCGCCGCCGGCAGTTTCATCTCCGCCACCTACATCAACTTCACCACCTCCAGCTGTATCAGCTCCACCACAAGCTACACCTCCACCGGCGGCTACTCCTCCTACAGTGAGTGCTCCAACACCGGCTAGTCCTCCACCACCAGTTAGCGCTCCACTACCGGCTACTCCTCCACCTGTGGCTACCCCATCACCTCCTGCGACGCCACCTCCCAGCCCTCCTCCGCCAGCTGCTGCACCTGCACCAGTTGCAACCCCGCCAGCTTCAACTCCGGCTGCTGCACCTACGACTGTAGCCACATCTCCGGCACCATCTCCATTGGGAGTATTGAGTCCTCCAGCACCTCCCATGGGTGCTCCATCCCCGAGTACTCTTTCAGCTTTTTCTCCTGGTCCATCAGTAGCCACTGATCAGGTATTTCACTCAAATCTAGGTTTATAGTAGTAGATAAATATGCTCTTCTCTTGCAATATATATATCCTGTTAATAAAATGGCTCTTGATTTTTTTCATTTTCTGATTTCATAGCATTACAACTTGGATCATATTTCTAGTTTTACTGCATATCATTATACTCCACTATTTATGTTATATCGAGGAAGAGACAAAAACGAAAATAAAGAGTATAAAGAACACTAAATTTTAACTTAATTTTTCTGTTTTCATTTTCATTTGTTTTTGCAATATTCATGTAATAAATATGGGAAGCGATTAATACAATAATAATATGAAATCAGAAAATAAATATAAATAATCTGATTAATTAAACTATTTTTTATATAATGTTATTATCTCAAGGTATATGCAAAAGATTAGAGTGATAAGTAAAAGGGTAGGAAAGAGTAGTAGTTTATGTTTTAAAAAACTTATAAAACCTGTAATTTTAACTCTGTTATGAGATTATGGATCATACGATAAAGAAATGAGGAGTTTAGAGCTAAATAATTTAGCGCATAATAGTCAAAGTTAGTATAGGTATTCTAACATGGACTAGTTCCTCGGAAAGTGTGTCCGTGACTGTGAAAGCCCAAGCCCAATATTGTCGATATGGGAATTTGGGCCTAGTGGGATCAGGTGTGGTCGGGAACATGTGAGCATTGTCGACGCTTTAGTCTCTGATTAGTCATCAGAGTTTTTCATATTTTATGATTATTCACTAGGCTAGAGACATGTCACGTGCTTTTTCTGCTTTTGCAATAATGACTCTGCCCCAACCCTAATATCACTACACTAGACCTGCTCAAGTTATATTATTGATAGGTTAAAATTATTTTTACCGTGTTAGTGATATAAGTTAAACTAAAACAAAGAATAATGATATCCCAAGTGATAGTTTGTAATTGTTGGTAAAAGAAATGACAAGCCTGTAAAACAGCGCATTACCGTATCCAGTAAATCCATTTTCCTCTGTACCTAAGAAAGGAAACGAAAAGGGCAGTCCGACCAAAATTGTTAAAGTTTTTCTTAATTATATCCACAAATATATACTGAAAGCATATACTGTGTTTAGCATGAAATTGTTTAGATGCAGAATATTGTTCATGTTCAAGTTCATCTTTTTATTTGGATATAAAATTTGAAGTAGCCATAATCACAAATGATAATTTGAAGTATAGTATGTATTTATAGAACAATTAATTGAAGAGACAGAGAATAATGGTGTGTAGCAAAGTCTATATAGATAAAATATAAGCCTCATTGAACCCAAATATTATCTATTATTAAGTACTTATTTGGATTCTTATGCATGTGTCCCAGAAAAACTCAAAACTTAGATTCATTATAATTAGATCAGATCTGATGGTGCTTGAAAAACATTTGGGGTTAGTTTATAGATTTAAATTTATTTGGATTCTTATGCATGTACCAGCTTTTTATATCATCACAAAAAATATCTTGGTTTATTTTACATGTCATTAATTATCTTTGAGGTGGATGCTTAAATTTTGATGCCTTTGTGGGCAAATTGTCGCTAATTTCATATTCTTATATTTTGATGCCTTTTTCTTATAATATTTTGATGCATATTCTAATCTGCAGAGTGGAGTGGAGATCATGAGGTTTTCAAAGATGTTAATGGGAAGCATGGTATTCGGATGGGGTGTGTTCTGCTTGTTGATTTAGAACTATGTTTTGATCAAACTACTTTTGGCACTATATATGAATTGCCATCTCTTTAGCGTAGGAGGAGGAGGATGATGGCCTATTTTTCTCATCACATGTATTTGCGGATTATACATTCACTTGGATTCTTTTTGGAGATTTCTTGTTGAGGGGAGCTTCTGTATTTTTGGACGGTTCTTTTTAAATTTAAACTATTATTAGCTCTTCACCATTTCATGTTTTCCTCTTATATATTTCTCTCCTTCATGTTTATAATTAGCTCATACCTGCCTCTGCTTTCTTTTTATATATTTCTTAACTTCATGTCTCGAGGAAAATATCGTTTATGCATGCACGGCTAGGGGTGTTGATAAAAATCTGAAAAACTGAACCAAATCGAAAAATCTAATTAAATTGACCAAAAAAATCGATACTTTTTTGTTTGGTTTGGTTTTGGTTTTGAATTTTAAAAACTTATCAAATTTGGTTTCGTTTTGGTTTTACTCAGAATAAAATCGAACCAAACCAATTATAGTAGTAGCTATTTCAAATTTATTATATATATATATATATATATATATAATAAAAAGTTTCAATAAATTTATGGTAAATGATAATAGTTTGCACTTTTAATATAGTTGTTTACCTTTACATTTTAAGTTTGATTGGTAGTTTTCTTTTGTTTAGTATAAGAATTCATTTTAAAATAATATATTTTTAATTGAATCCTTAAATTAATATCAATATTAGATTCAATATATCTCGGTAAATAATAGATTTTTCAAAGGGCAATTGATTTGATAGTGTTACATTGAAAATGTGGTCGCTACAATATGTGTTTGGTAGTTGATCACACCCAACTATGCCTTATAAAAAGGACAATGCGGTCGCTGCAAATATAATCCGGTTTACAAGTCCGGA
>MU721087.1:42196-65708 GCA_026770625.1 Nicotiana glauca | reverse complement strand
TTTTTTTTTAATAAAAGAATCCCGTTTCAATTGTCCTTTAATTGGAAAAACTCTTTTGTGTTTATATTCCCTTTTGCCGAGGCGTAAGCCACGTAAAAAAAGGTGTGACACGTACCGTGTGCTCGGTTCTCCTATTTCAACTGGAATTAAGGCTTCCGTGCTATAAACCATTAAAAATGGTGTTTCTCCCGTGCTTGTCTTTGTCGTTGTACGATAAGCCCATAAGACCCCAGGTAGTACCTCATGCCAATTACCTTTTGTATCCTGTAACCATTTCTTCAAGTTATTGATAATGACCTTGTTTGTCGATTCCGCTTGCCTATTCCCTACTGGATGATAAGGTGTTTATGTGATCCTTTTTATTTGCCAACTTTGAAAGAATTCCATGACCTGAGTTCCGATAAATTGTGGACCATTTTTGCATACGATTTCTTTCGGCACACCAAACGGGCAGATGATATTTCGCCAAATGAAGTCCTTGACTTCTTTTTCCCGTACCTGTTTAAATGCTCCTGCCTCTACCCATTTAGCTTGAGGCAGTGGTCCAACAATGTCCATTCCCTATTTCATGAACGGCCACAGTGCAATAACCGGGTGTAACAACTCGGTAGGTCAGTGCATATTGTTACCGTACCTCTGGCATTTGTCGCATTTAGCTACGAAATTTGTTGCTTCTTCTTCCATTTTGGGCCAGTAATACCCTGCCCTAATCAAAGTTCTTACCAGTGACCTTCCTCCTGCGTGGTTTCCGAAATGTCCTTCATGTATTTCTCTCATTACATTTTCCATTTGAGAAGGTCCAAGGCATCTTGCTAAAGGGTCACCAAACATCTTTCAATAAAGGTTACCTTATTTTAAACAATAACTAGCTGCCTTTTTACGAAGTGCTTGTGCTTTTGCCTTGTCATCAGGTACGGTACTATACTGTAAAAAAGCTACGATTTCATTTCTCCAGTCTCAAGTTAGATTATTAAAATTTACCTCATTCTTGTCATGTTCGAGAACCGAGTGAAATAAGTGAATAACTGAGGCATTGGCATCTTTCGTTATGTCAGTTGCGGATGCAAGGTTTTCTAAGGCGTCTACTTCGACATTATCATCCCTTGGGATTTGGATAACCTTCCATGATTGGAATTGTTTTATCAGTTCCCTTACCTTTTCCAAATATTGTTGCATCCTTGCCTCCCTGGCTGTGTAAGTCCCCAAAATTTGATTAACCACGAGTTGAGAATCGCTTTTGATCACTATGTGACTTATTCCAATTTTTCGTGCCAATTCTAGACCTGCAATCACAGCTTCATACTCGGCTTCATTATTAGTTACGGAATGCAATTTAATAGCTTGCCTAATAGTTTCTCCCGTAGGTGGTACCAAGACAATTCCTAATCGCGCGCCTTTAATATTAGACGATCCATCAGTAAATAAGGTCCAAACCCCTGGGTTTGCTCCATTAAGTACTTGAACTTCTTTTTCTGCTTCTACTTGTATCCCTCGGCTAAAATCAGCCACGAAATCTGCCAGTACTTGGGATTTTATTGTTGTTCTAGGTAGGTAAGTAATTTCATATTCACTTAATTCTATAGCCCACTTAGCTAACCTCCCTGACAATTCATGCTTATGCAATATATTACGAATGGGAATGCAGTTACAACAGCAATTGGGTGACATTGAAAATATGGTCTCAATTTTCTAGATGCCATGATTAGAGCTAATGCTAATTTCTCTAACTGTGGATATCGTGACTCAGCATCTAACAAAGATTTACTAACATAATAAATAGGAGATTGTTTACCTTGTTCTGCCCATACCACAATTGGATTTACCGCAACTTCTGAAACTGCAAGGTAGATAAAAAGTCTTTCCCAGTTTTAGGTTTGGCTAACAGTGGTGGATTTGCCAAATATGTCTTCAAGTTCCTAAGTGCTGGTTGGCATTCTTCATTCCATTCAAAATGATCTTTCTTTTGAGGGCTGAGAAAATTTTGAAACATTTTCTGATGACTTTGAGATGAATCTCCCCAAAGCTGTGATCCTTCCTGTGAGCCTTTGAACTTTTTTTTTATTTAAAAGTACATCCATAATTTCTTCAATAGCCTTGATTTGAGCTGGGTTTACTTCAATACCGCGGATAGAGACAAGAAAACCTAAAAATTTTCCTGATTCTACACCAAATGCACACTTTTCCGGGTTCAGTTTCATATTATACGTGCGCAAAATTTCAAATGTTAAAGATAAATGTGGAATATGATCCCTTGAATACAGAGTTTTAACTAACATGTCATCTATATATACCTCCATGGTTTTACCTAAATGTTCTTGAAACATTCTAGTAAACCAATCTTTGATACGTTGCACCTGCATTTTTAAGACCAAAGGGCATTACCCTATAACAGTAAGTTCCCCTATCTGTTATAAAAGAAGTTTTTTTCCTCGTTTCCTAGATCCATTTTGATTTGATTATAACCTGAGTACGCATCTAAAAAACTTAACAATTCATGCCCTTCAGTTGCATCAATTAATTGGTCTATATGTGGCAAAGGAAAAGAATCTTTTGGACAAGCTTTATTAAGGTCTGTGTAATCCACACAAACACGCCACTTACCATTTTTCTTGGGAACCACAATAGTATTATCCAATCAGTTGGGTGTATTTTACCTCACGTATTGACCCTATTTTGAGCAACTTCTGAACTTCCTCTTGAATTACCTGATTCTTGAAGGCTCCTTGTTTCCGCTTCTTTTGCTTGACCGGGGGATATGTTGGGTCTTCATTTAATATATGAGTCATAACCTCCGGTGGTATCCTTGTCATCTCAGAGTGGGACCAAGCCAAACAATCTAAGTTAGCTTTTAAAAATTCAATCAATTCATGTTTTACCTTTGGTATGAGATTGGCCCCTATATACACCTTCCTTTCGGGTTTGTGTGCAAATAACACCACAGCTTCGAGTTATTCTATTGTGGTTTTGATGTTCTCCTTTTCCTCTAGTTCTTGAATAGTATCTGGTCTTGAATCTACATCTGTTTTTCCTTCCTCGGTTAAGGTTGAAGCAGCTCCCTCCTTAACTGAATCCTGTAGTTGCTATTTGGCTTCATATTGAACAGTTGAATCTACAACTGAGTTTATGCTCCTAGATGTTTGTTGATTGCCCCTAACTTGGCAAATTCACCATGGTGAGGGAAATTTGATAACTTGATGCAATGTTGATGGAACAACATCCATATCATGGATCCATGGCCTCCCAAGGATTATGTTGTAAGCCATCTCCATATCTACCACCTGAAACTTTGTATCTTTGACAACACCTTCTGCAAAGGTGGTAAGGATAGGTTCACCCTTGGTTATAACGTTAGAGTTATCAAACCCTGATAAAGTATGTGCCTTTGGAACCAAATTGTTCTCAACTTGCATTTCACGTAACACTCGTACCAAAATAATATTTACCGAACTTCCTGATAAAGCAGAACACGTTTAATGTTAGTATCATGTACGATTAATGATATTACCAGTGCATCATAATGTGGGGTCATGAGGACTTCTACATCTATGTCATTGAATGTAATATTCTCCTCCTCCAACACGTGTTGTAGCCGTTTTCCATGAGTGATCGTCATCTTGGATATTTTATTGGCTGCGGTATACGAGACACCATTGATATCTTCTCCTCCACTTATAACGTTGACTGTCCATTTCGGAGAGGGCAGCTTTGGGGGCTCCTGTCTATTTTTCATATATGCTTGTTTACCTTTTTCACTGAGATATCCCTGCTTTAACAAATGATCCACCTCACTTTGTAGAAATCTGCAATCTGCGATTTTATCCCTGTGATCATTATGGAATTCATACCAGTGATCTGGATTTCTTCTACTTGGGTTTGATCTCATCTCCTTCGTCCACCGTACCTTATCTCCCATACCTCTTAAAATAGCCACGAGCTCGAAAGTGGTCACATTAAAATTATAGCCACCAAGCCTTGCCTTCAAACTTCCTTCATCATCTCGCTGTCCACGTATGCCTCAATCATTGCTGAACCTTGATGAAGAGCCTGCTTTCTTGGGCTTATGATCGTACCTTTCTTGTTTTGACCGTGAGTCTTTACCCGCAGGTCCCATATAAGGATCTTACCTATTTTTACCGGATCTCCTTTCATTGTCTACACGCCTTGAACTTGTTTTCTCATCTATTTTTGGTCATAAGATAATGTCTTCCTCGATTCTCATCTTCGTGTTATACCTATTGTAGACGTCGTTCCATGTTGTTGCTGGGAATTATCGAAGGCTTTCTTTGAGTCCCCTTGTGGCTTCTGAACTTCTCTTATTTAGATTGCTAGCAAAGGCTATGGCTGCCCAGTTGTCAGGTACTCGTGGCAGTAACATTCTTTCTCGTTTAAATCTATCTAAAAATTCCCTCAATAACTCGAAATTCACTTGCTTGATTTTGAAGATGTCCTCCATCATCTTTTCAACTTTTTGAGCCCGCGAATGTGCTTTAATAAACAGATCTGCAAGCTCAACAAAGGAATTTATAGAATTTTCAGGTAAAAAAGAATACCAGGTTAAAGCTCCTTTGGTGAGTGTTTCACCAAATTTTTTGACCAGGACTGATTCGATTTCTTGCTTAGTCAAGTAATTCCCTTTGACACTTGTGGTGAATGCAGTGACGTGATCTCGTGGGTCTAATGTTCCATCGTACTTTGGAATATCAGGCATTTTAAACTTCTTCGGAATTGAGAGGGGGGAGGCACTTGGCTTCCATGGTTGTTGAGAATAATTGTCTATGTCTACTCCTTTGATCATGAGTGGTACCCCAGGTATTTGTTATATGCGTTCATTTTGCTCATTAAGCTGTTTCTGCAAGGTTAGTACAAGATTTTGTAAATCAGAATTAGCTTAATTACCTGGGTCTCCTTCTTGCATTTCACTAGGAGTACCTCTACTTCCTGAATTAACCAGTCCAGAGCGGGGGTTCTCTAGAATGTTATTGTTATTGTTTGGAGTTGGTATTAGCGGGGCTGCGGGTAACTAGTTAACAAAGGCTTAAAGGGCTTTGCTAACTTGAGAACCAATTTTTTTGCAACGCCTCATTCATATCTTCGATGTTGTTGAGTTGATTTTGTTCATTTGCCTGCGACCCTTCGGGGGTGTCTTCACGAGATCGTTGTGGGGAGCCTCGTGGAGAGCCTTGTGGTGAATCTCGTGGAGAACTTCCTTGAAGTTGTTGGCTTGTCTAAATTTCTGGAAGGCCTGGGGTGTTGTCGTTGTTGTTCGATATGATTGATGTGATCCAAGAAAATCAAGTAGAAATAACGTTGATTATCAGATTCCCGGTAACTGAACCAATTTGTTTAATCAAAAAATAGATTTTTAGTCAAATCTAGAATATAGAAGAATTGGGTTACTGATAATCAAGAGACAAAAGTAATAAAAGACTTCTGAGAGTAATAATAAAGCAGTAAATATTTTTGTATTTCAGTGTTATCTCATTAGTATTTCGTGTCCTTATAGATGTTGAGACCTTCTCCTTTTATAGCTGATTCTAAGAGAATGTGTAATGCCTCTGTCTTAATGAGGCAATTATGAGCAATAAATGATATTAAAAGAAACGTTACTCAATCATTCATATTAAATACAAATTCCCTAACGTATTGGGCATTTAATATTGAATTTGGCCTCTTCTGCGTTGTCAGGTTTATTCCTCTAATTCCTTTTGATCTTTGGGCTTTAAATGATTCGAACATGTACGGGACTCGTGCTATTTTAGTAGCGACTCGTGTCTCTTTAAGTTTTTTCTCTCCCGTATCTGTTGTTGCCCGTGCCTCTTGATTGATTATCGTACTTTGACCATTTGACCAGTACATGTGTCATGAAACGTCATCTTCAATATATAAATTCAGTTTTTTCCCAATACAGTCAACCCATTGTATATAGTCAATTTTTTTAAAAAAATACCTATCTATACAGTGTTATTTTCTGACGAAGAGGTGTCATTTGACACCCCTCGGATAAGGGTAACTCCGCCCCTGCCCACGAAGCTAAAGCTTGTTCAAGTTCAATTCGAATTTGTTTTTGGTTTTATATCTCCTTGTCTAAATCTATGCAAATCACTGAGGCGATTCGAGCAGAGCAGAGGATGGATGAAAGCACTGTTAGAAGAAGCTGAAAATGAGAGGATGCATCTCATGGCTTTCATGGAAGTAGCCAAGCCTAAATGGTATGTCCCTGCTATTGCCATTGATTCCTACACTGAGTTCCTCAAGGAATTGGACAAGGGTAATATTGAGAATGTCCCTGCTCCTGCTATTGCCATTGATTACAAGGCTTAAGTTATATTTTAAAGCCATCTAACTTCAAAGAAAGACAGAACAAAACTTCAGCTCTAAAAATACTAAAGTTCAGCAAATATAAACAAAAACTTTAGCTTCTAGAATGCTGAAGTTCATCAAATATAAACAAAAATTTCAACTCCTAGAATTCTCAAATTCAGCAAGTACAAAACAAAATTTCACCTCCTATAATGCTGAAGTTCAGCAATTACAAAACAAAAACTTTAGCCAACATTGTAGTTTTATTGAACTGAAGTTTGTCATTACACTATGAACTGAAGTTTGCGCTTGCAAGGCAGGCTCAGGCAAAAATATTTGAAGTTTTACTTTGATAAGGCAACACTTCAGGCAAAAAATTCTGAAGTTCAAACTCCAGACATAAATTTTTGCTAATTCAGGCCCGTATGTCTGAAGTTACCCGAAAAAGTGGGTACATTTGTAATTTTTTGTGCAAAACGGGTATAAGTTTAAAGGTGACTCAAAAACTGGGGATAGATGCAAATGCCCCATTTTCAAATTTAAAACCCTCTACAATACCAAATGTTTTAAATTTATTCTTTATTAAACTTTAGAGTCCGCCATAACCTTATTGTTAGCTAACGTAGCTCCTGCATGAAGTTGATGAATTTACCTGTCTAAGTACTGTCGGGAGAAAAATTCAAATTTGCCTCCTCTACTATTTCGCTTTGCAGAAGCTATTAATTTTAATATTCTTATTTTATTCTAACTATGCAACTTGCTGGAGGAAGTTATCAATTATTTTTTACTTCCTTGTAGTTTCATGATTTTTACTTGTTTTTTTTTTCCTAAAGGAGAGTATGGAAGATGTTACAGAAAATAAGCTTTTTCCTGATAGCATAATTTGTTGTAACGGAGAAAAAGTAGAATCTTTTTTATCACGTCCAACTATGTCTTATAAAAGGACACGCGGACATTGCAAATATAATCTGAGTGTTTATGCCCAGAGTCGAACCAACAGGGAATTAACCGATCAATTACTCTCGTTGGAGTTACTAAATCTTACGGAATCAACTTCCCGAAACGTTGTGAATAACCGTTGATGGTATTATAACTAAGACTAAAAGTAAATAAATAGTTGTAAACTAAATATGCTTGAGTTATAAACAGTTATGAGAGGGTGCCACGGCTATGATTTCCCCTATTGATGGAATCTCTTCCGGCTATGTTTCATATAGATTCACCAAAACATCTCTATCAACCAAGAGCACTCTTTTTACCGTAATTCTCTCCTCAGTAATCATAATAATTTACTAGACGCACTCTCCCGAAATACGCTAGGTGGCTTTGTTTATTAAAGCTCACTTTAGGTTGCACTCTGTGACGACCCAAAGGGTCATCACCGGATTTCTCCCTTTTCCATTCTTCCGAGACCTTGAAAACCTTGCTTTTAGTTGCCTCGATTTGCGTGCATAGTCCGGGCACGTAGTCGGAAAGATTATATGTTGAAATATGTGAATTCTGTGAAAAATTTGAAGAATTTTGATATTAATATGATTAAAGTTGACTTTGGTTAACGTTTTGGGTAAACGGACCCGGACCCGTGATGTGATGGTCCCAGAGGGTCCGTAGAAAAATATGGGACTTGAGCTTATTCACAGAATCGAAATTCAAGGTCCCGAGCCCGAGAAATGAATTTTTGAAAGAAATTATTTTTCTGAAAATGATATGAAAATTTGAAATGAAAATGAGTTAGAAAAGATTTGTATCGGGCCCGTATTTTGGTTCCGGCGCCCGGTACAAGTCGAAAATATGTGTTAAGCGCTTTCTGTGAAGTTTGGTCGAAATCGGACGTCATTTGACGTGTTTCAGACCTAAATGTCTAAAGTTTGAAGTTTATGAAGTTAGAATGACAAATGATGATTTTGAGGTTTGATTCATTGATTTTGATGTTGTTACGGCGATTTGATCACATGGATAAGTTCGTAGGAGGTTTATGAGTTAGTGTGTGTGATTGGTTGCGAGCCCTGGGGGCTCGGGAGTGTTTTCGGAGGTGTTCGGGGTGGTTTTGGACTTAGGATGATAGTAGATTTTCTGCAATTTTTGCACAGGCATTCTCTTCTTCGCGTTCGCGGCCTTCAGATCGCGTTCGCGATGTTTCCCAGGTCCCTCCCTTCGTGTTCGCATCACAACCCTCGCGAAGGCGTAAGCCAATTTCAGGACCCCCAGAAATCCCTTCTTCGCGTTCGAATCCCACAGTTCGCGAA
Source organism: Nicotiana glauca (assembly GCA_026770625.1). Lineage (NCBI taxonomy): Eukaryota > Viridiplantae > Streptophyta > Magnoliopsida > Solanales > Solanaceae > Nicotiana > Nicotiana glauca. The sequence goes on along the minus strand of MU721087.1, from coordinate 57,162 downwards.
TGCGTAGCTTTACCAGCTTACTCAACGCGTTCGCGTGGCCCTTCATGCGTTCTCGTATAACAATTCCTGGAGTCCCAACATTTTCTTCTAGCATTCGCGTTCTCTTTCACGCGTTCGTGATTACCTATCCAGATTACCCTTCGTGAACGCGAAGGGCAATTTTGCCCAGTGTATTTTAAGTTCAAAACAGAACATTAGATACGGGATTTCCTCACTTTTTCTCACGAGCTCTCTTCTCTCCCAAGATTTAGGAAGCCATTAAATCCCCCCATTCTTCAAGACCACTTGGGTAAGTAATTCCCCACTCATTTTCTTCACTATTCCTTCATTAATTAGCAAGTTTCTTAGTCTAAATCATGAAATCAAAGTAGAAATTAAGGGTTTTGGGTAGAGTTTGGGTTTTGAGAATTTTGGGTGATTCAACCTCAATTTGGGGTCGAATCTTAAAACAAATTATATCTTTGGACTCGTGGGGTTATGGGCGACTATGTTTTGGTCCGAGCCTCGTGTTTGGACCATGTGGGCCCAATGTCGAATTTTGGTAATTTTGTAAGAATGCTAGAAAATTCATATCTAGGCTATGGGATGTTGCCATTGAGTTTTTATTGATACTATTGAATTAATTATGGCAAGATATCATTGGTTCGGAGTCGGATTGTAGAGGAAATGCGGTAATTGAGGATTGATTGCTATTCTTTGGACCGAGGTAAGTGTTTGATCCAACTTTGGCTTGAGAGAATAGGATTAGAGTGTTATTAATTGCTAATTGTTAAGTGATCGAGTACGGTGTATAGGCATGGTGACAAATATCTATACACCGGTGTCTAGCATGACCGTGGGTCCTTGTTTGTACTTATTATGATATTTTGGGACTCGTCCATGCTAATTGATGAATTCTACATAATGTGAAGAGTATGAGGATTAGATATAAATTGTAAATTCTTTAGAGCATTAGGTCGAACGATAAAAATACTATTGAGTAAGAAATGAAAGAAATGGAAAGAAATATGATTAACCCCTTGCCGAGATGGTTTGAGTATATTGATTATCTCCCTTGCCAGGATGTGAAAGTTGTTATTGTTGCTCCCTTGCCAGGATTTAGCTGTTTATTTGTGTTTTCCCTTGCCGGGATTATTTCGTGTCTTATATATTATGAAATGGGATCGAGTGGCACGCCGACCACTTATATATTATTAAATGGGATCGTGTGGCATGCCGACCACTTATATATTGTGAAATGTTATCGTGTGGCACGCCGACCACTTATATATTGTGAAATGGGATCCTGTGGCACGCCGCCCACTTATATATATTATGAAATGGGATCGTGTGGCATGTCGACCACTTATATAGTGTGAAATGGGAGTGAGTGGTATGCCTACCACGTGACATTATAAAATGGGAGCGAGTGGTATGCCTACCACGTGACATTATGAAATAGGAGCGAGTGGTACGCCTACCACGTAATATTATGAAATGGGAGCGAGTGGTACACCTACCACGTGATGTTATGAAATGGGATCGAGTTGTATGCCTGCGACGAGAGGAAATTGAAACAAGTGAAAGTGGTTTGTGTTCCCTTATTCTGTGTTAGAAGGACTCAGATGTAGTTTCCTTGTTATTCTTGATATTCCGTTTTATCTGCTGCCCTATAAGTATGTTCCCCTCCTAGTTTTAACTGTTTACTTTCCGGTATTATTTTGTTGTACTTGTATATATATCTGCACAGGTTATTCTGGTAGTCCGGTCTAGCCTCGTCACTACTTCGCCGGGGTTAGGCCAGGCACTTACCAGCACATGGGGTCGGTTGTGCTGATTCTACACTCTGTGCATCTTTTTGCATAGATCCAGAAGAAGCTTTTTGACCACAGCAGTAGTATACTGATTGGGAGCTGACTTCAGTCCAGGGACTTAAGAGGTAGCCTAGCTGACGTTCGCAGGCCGAAGTCCCTTTCAATAGTTTCAGTTTGTTTTCATTGTATCGAGACAAACATTATGTATTTTTCTATTAAGACTTGTTTGTAGCACTTATTAGTGGTTTGTGAGGTAGCGAATCCAGTCTTGGGTAGAGAAATATTAAACTTTCACATTTTGGGTTTCCAGTTATTTATGTTATAAAAGACTTTCGCTTCTATTTAAAGGTTTATTATTGTTATTACTGTGGTGCTATTATCCGGAAATGTTTAAATGCTTGCCTTGCCTAGCTCCGAAAGTAGGCGCTATCACGACTCCCGATGATGGGAAATCTGGGTCGTGACAGGTTGGTATAAGAGCTCTAGGTTGCATAGGTCTCGCTACTCACGGACAAACTTGGTAGAGTCTTAGGGATCGGTACTGAGACGTTTGTATTTATCCCCTAGAGGCTACGGAGTTAGGAAAAGTTTCACTTTTGTTCTTTCTTGTCGTGCGATTCTGTTTCTCAAATACTGATTGTCTTTCTACTCTGTTCTTTCGCAGATGGCGAGAACACGTGCTTCCTCTTCTACCGCGCAGTAGCCCGAGCCCCCAGCAGCAGCTCCTGTGAGTGGCAGAGGCCGAGGCCGTGCCAGAGGCCGAGGCTCAGCCCCGGGCAGCAGTCCCAGAGGTGGATCCTTATATTGACTATGATGAGGAGGTTCCAGCCCCAGCAGCTCCGGTGGGCCAGCTCAGGTCCCAGGAGGGGTCATGGTCACCCCATATCTTTAGGATGCTTTAGTCAGATTGGCAGGCTTTATGGAGAGTGTCACTAGAGCAAGATTGCTGCCAGTAGCACCAACCACTTCCTAGGCTGGAGGACGGGTTCAGACTCCTGCTACACGTACTCCGGAGCAGGTAGCTCCCCAGACTCATGTCATAGTGGTTCAGCCAGTTGTGATAGCACAGCCAGGTACTGCAGCCCAGGCCGGCGATGGAGCGGCTATGTCTTCGGATGCTTTGTGGAGACTTGATCGGTTTTCTAAGATCTTCACCACCACATTCAGCGGTGCTTCATCAGATGATCTACATGATTTCCTATTCAGCTGCCATGAGATCTTTAGGACCATGGGTATTGTGGAGACCAATGGGGTCGATTTTACCACCTTCCGGCTTGCAGGATCCGCCAAGACTTGGTGGAGGGATTATTGTCTATCTAGACCAGCAGGGTCTCCAGCATTGACATTGGATCAGTTCGCGGAGTTGTTTTTCGAGAAGTTTCTTCTAGTCACTCAGCGAGAGGCACTTCGCAGGCAGTTCGAGCGCCTCCAGCAGTGCTCCATGACAGTTACACAGTATGAGACTTGACTCATTGATTTGGCACGCCATGCTATTGTTATACTCCCCACAGAGCAAGAGAGGGTTCAGAGGTTTATTGATGGATTGATTCAGCTGATCCGCCTCCAGATGGCTATGGGGGCTGGTAGTGAGATTTCCTTTCAGGAGGCGGCCAATGCGGCCTGCAGTGTTGAGATGGCCCTCGCACGGGGAGGTGGTCAGGTGTCGGATAAGAGGTCTCCTCATTCTGATAGGTTCAGTGGTACCTCGTCTGAAAGTAGGGATTCTTAAGGTAGAGGCCATTCACCGAGGCCCTTTCAGTCAGCTCTTCAGGTTTCTCATGGTACTTCCGGTGGCCGTGGCTCTCAGTCACTGTATTCTGACCAGCAGCTTTTCAGTTCACCATCAAAACCTATCAGCACACCACCACTCCGTTATTCTCAGCAGCAGAGGGCTTGTTTCACGTGTGGCGACACGAGGCACATTGCCAGGTATTGCCCTCCAGCTTCTGACATCTCTCAGCAGCAGGGTCCTCGCCCCATGATTCAGGCTTCAGGTGATCCACAGCTCGCCCTGCCCACTAGAGGCGGAGGTAGGGATTATAGAGGTGGAGGTAGAGATCGTAGAGGTGAAGCTCGGACTGACAGAGGTAGAGGTCAGCCAGTAGCCGATCGTCCCAGAGACATAGTTCAGGGAGGTAGGGCCCAGCCCCGGTGTTATGCTTTGCCAGCTAGGCCAGAGGCTGAGTCTTCAGATGTTGTTATTACAGGTACTATTCTGGTCTGTGATAGGGATGCTTCGGTGCTATTTTACCCTAGGTCTACGTATTCATATGTGTCGTACTATTTTGCACGTTACCTAGGTATGCCTAGTGATGCTTTGGGTATCCCTGTTTATGTATCTACACCAGTGGGCGATTCTATAGTGGTCGACCGAGTTCATCGTTCCCGTGTGGTAGTGTTTGAGGGTCTTGAGACCCGTGTTGATTTATTGCTCTTAGACATGGTGGATTTCGACATCATATTAGGGATGGATTGGTTGTCCCCGTACCATACTATCTTGGATTGTCACGCCAAGATCGTGACCTTGGCTTTGTCAGATTTTCCCCGATTGCAGTGGAGAGGGACCCCAGGTCATGCCACCCGTAGTGTTATTTCATATGTAAAGGCTCGATGCATGGTCAAGAAGGGGTGTTTAGCTTATTTGGCATATGTTCGCGATTCCAGCACAGACGTCCCTTCTATTGACTCTGTTCCTATTGTTTGGGAGTTTCCTGAGGTTTTCCCTTCAGACTTGCCGGGCATGCCGCCCGACAGGGATATTATTTTCTGTATTGATTTGGCCCCGGGCATGTAGCCCATTTCTATTCCGCCATATCATATGGCCCCGCCAGAGTTGAAAGAGTTAAAGGACCAGTTGCAAGATTTGCTAGAGAAGGTTTTTATCAGGACTAGTGTTTCTCCTTAGGGTGCGCCAGTGTTATTTTTGAAGAAAAAGGATGGATCGATTAGAATATGCATTGATTACCAGCAATTGAACAAGGTGACGATTAAGAACAAGTATCCACTACCGAGGATTGATGGTTTGTTTGACCAACTTCAGGGTGCGAAGGTGTTTTCAAAGATAGACTTGAGATCTGGCTACCATTAGCTGAGGATTAGGGTGTTTGATGTCCCTAAGACAGTATTTCGCACTCAGTATTTGCATTATGAGTTTTTGGTCATGTCATTCGGGTTGACCAATGCCCCAGCAGCATTTATGGAGTTGATGAACCGAGTGTTCAGGCCTTATCTAGATTTGTTCGTGATAGTCTTTATTGATTATATTATGGTATACTCCCGCAGCCGAGAGGAGCACGAGCAGCACCTCAGAGTGGTTCTTCAGATGAAGGATAGTCAGTTGTATGCTAAGTTCTCGAAGTTCGAGTTTTGGTTGAGTTCGGTTGCATTTCTGGGTCATGTTATATCGGCAGAGGGCATTCAGGTGGACCCGAAGAAGATTGAGGCAGTCAAGAACTGGCCTCGACCAACATCAGCGACTGAGATTTTCTTTGGGTTAACTGGTTATTATCGTCGATTCGTGGAGGGGTTTTCATCCATAGCAGCCCCGATGAGCAGATTGACCCAGAAGGGTGCCAAGTTCAGATGGTCAGACGAGTGTGAGGAGAGCTTTTAGAAGCTCAAGACAGCTCAGACTACGACACCGATATAGGTTTTGCCCACGGGTTCAGGGCCTTATACAGTTTATTGTGATGCTTCCCGTATTGGGCTTGGTGTGGTATTGATGCAGGATGGCAGAGTCATTGCCTATGCTTCTAGGCAATTGAAGATCCACGAGAAGAATTATCTGGTTCATGATCTAGAGTTGGTAGCCATTGTTCATGCTTTGAAGATTTGGAGGCATTACTTTTATGGTGTTACGTGTGAGGTGTACACTGATCACAAGAGTCTGCAATACTTGTTCAAGCAGAAGGAGTTGAACTTGAGGCAGCGGAGGTGGTTGGAGCTATTGAAGGATTATGATGTTACTATTTTGTACAACCCGGGGAGAGCCAATATGGTGGTCGATGCATTGAGTAGGAAGTCTGCCAGCATAGGTAGTCTTGCTTATGTTCCGGTCAGCCAGAGACCGCTTGCTTTGGATATTTAGGCTTTGGCCAATCGGCTTGTGAGGTTGGACATTTCTAAGCCTAGTAGAGTGTTATCCTGCACGGTCGCCCATTTGTGTGTCCTAAGAGACACGGTGCAGCGTGGAGGTGCCACGAAGGTGACCTTAGATGATGATGGTGTTTTGAGGTTGCAGGGGCGAGTTTGTGTGCCCAATGTCGATGGGATTCGAGAGTTGATCTTAGCAGAGGCCCACAGTTCTCGGTATTCTATTCACCCAGGCGCCGCGAATATGTATCAGGTCTTGCGGCAGCATTATTGGAGGCGTAGGATGAAGAAAGATATTGTCTCATATGTGGCACGATGTTTGAACTGTCAGCAGGTTATGTATGAGCATCAGAGGCCTGGTGGTTTATTTTTGAGGATTGAGCTTCCCGAGTGGAAATGGAAGAGGATTACCTTGGACTTCGTTACTGGACTTCCGAGGACTTGGAAGAAGTTTGATGCTATTTGGGTCATTGTTGATAGGCTGACCAAGTCAGCGCATTTCATTCCTGTTGCAGCCACTTATTCATCAGAGAGGTTAGCTGAGATCTACATCCAAGAGATTGTTCGCCTTCATGGGGTGCCGGCATCTATCATTTTGGACCGGGGTACGCAGTTTACCTCGTGCTTCTTGAGAGAAGTTCAGCAGGAGTTAGGCACCCACGTTCAGTTGAGCACAGCTTTCCATCGTCAGACGGACGACCATTTCGAGAGGACTATTTAGATATTGGAGGATATTCTCCGAGCCTGTGTCATTGATTTTGGAGGCTCGTGGGACAAGTTTTTGCCTTTAGCAGAGTTCGCCTACAACAACAGCTACCAGTCCAGCATTCAGATGGCTCCATATGAGGCGTTGTATGGTAGGCAATGTCGGTCTCCAGTCGGATGGATTGAGTCGGGAGAGGCTCGGTTATTGGGTACAGATTTTGTTCAGGAGGCCTTGGATAAGGTCAAGATCATTCAGTACAGGCTTCGTTCGGCTCAGTCGCAGCAAAAGGGGTATGCGGATCGCAAGGTTCGAGATGTAGCTTTCATGGTTGGTGAGTGAGTATTGCTGCATGTATCGCCTATGAAGGGCATGATGAGATTCGGGAAGAAGGGAAAGCTTAGCCCTAGGTTCATTGGCCTATTTGAGATTCTAGATCATGTGGGAGAGGTGGCTTATAGACTTGCCTTGCCACCTAGTTTGTCAGCCGTGCATCCACTGTTTCATTTGTCCATGCTTCAGAGGTATCACAGCGATCCAGCCCATGTGTTAGATTTCAGCACTGTCCAGTTGGACAAGGATTTGTCTTACGAGAAGGAGTCGGTAGCTATCCTAGACCGACAGGTTCGACAGTTGAGGTCGAAGAGTTTTCCTTCAGTGCGTGTCCAGTGGAGAGGTCATCCTCCTGAGGCATCGACCCGGGAGTCCGAGTCTGATATGCGGAGCCATTATACTCATCTATTTCCTGACTCAAGTACTCCTTTCTTTTGTCCGTTCGAGGACGAACGATTGTTTTAGAGGTGGAGGATGTGATGACCCAAAGGGTCATCACCGAATTTCTCCCTTTTCCGTGCTTTCTAGGCCTTGAAAACCTCGCTTTTAGTTGCCTCGATTTGCATGCGCAGTCCGGGCGCGTAGATGGAAAGCTTTTATGTTGAAATATGTGAATTCTGTGAAAAATTTGAAGAATTTGATATTAATATGATTAAAGTTGACTTTGGTCAACATTTTTGGTAAACGGACCCGGAACTTTGATGTGATGGTCCCGGAGGGTCCGTAGAAAAATATGGCACTTGGGTGTATTCCCGAAATCGAAATCCGAGGTCCCGAGCACAAGAAATGAATTTTTGAAAGAAATTATTTTTCTGAAAATGATATGAAAATTTGAAATGAAAATGAGTTAGAAAACGTAGGTATTGGGCCCGTATTTTGGTTCTGGCGCTCGATACAAGTCGTAAATATATTTTAAGCGCTTTTTGTGAAGTTTGGTCGAAATCGGACGCCATTTGACGTGTTTCGGACCTAAATATCTAAAGTTTGAAGTTTATGAAGTTAGAATGAAAAATGATGATTTTGAGGTTTGATTCATTGGTTTTGATGTTGTTATGGTGATTTGATCGCACGGATAAGTTCGTAGGATGTTGTAGAGTTAGTGTGCGTGATTGGTTGGGAGCCCCGAGGGCTCGGGAGTGTTTTCGGAGGTGTTGGGGGTGGTTTTGGACTTAGGATGATAGCAGATTTTCTGCAAGTTTTGCACAGGCATTCCCTTCTTCGCATTTGCGGCATTCAGATCGCGTTCGTGATGCTTCCCAGGTCCCTCCCTTCGCGTTCGCATCACAACCCTCGCGAACGTGTAAGCCAATTTCAGGACCCCCAGAAATCCAATCTTCGCGTTCGCATCCCACAGTTTGCGAACGTGTAGCTTTACCAGCTTCCTCAACGCGTTCGCGTGGCCCTTCACACGTTCGCATATAACAATTCCTGGAGCCCCAGCATGTTCTTCTAGGCGTTCGTGTTCTCTTTCACGCATTCGCAGTGACATGCCCAATTTACCCTTTGCAAATGCAGTACCCTTCCCGCGAACACGAAGGGCAATTTCGCCCAGTGAATTTTTAAGTTCAAAACAGAACATTAGATACGGGATTTCCTCACTTTTTCTCACGAGTTCTCTTCTCTCCCAAGCTTTAGGAAGCTATTAAAGCCCCCATTCTTCAAGACCACTTGGGTAAGTAATTCCCCACTCATTTCCTTCACTTTTCCTTCATTAATTAGCAAGTTTCTAAGCCTAAATCATGAAGTCAAAGTAGAAAGTAAGGGTTTTGGATAGAGTTAAGGTTTTGAGAATTTTGGGTGATTCAACCTCAATTTGGGGTCGAATCTTAAAACAAATTATATATTTGGACTCGCGGGGTTATAGGTGACTAGGTTTTGGTCCGAGCCTCGTGTTGGGACCATGTAGGCCCGGTGTCGAATTTTGGTAATTTTGGAAGAATGCTAGGAAATTCATATCTAGGCTATGGGATGTTGCCATCGAGTTTTTATTGATACTATTGAATTAATTATGCCTAGATATCATTGGTTCGGAGTCGGATTGTAGAGGAAAGGCGGTAATTGAGGATTGATTGCAATTCTTTGGACCGAGGTAAGTGTTTGATCTAACTTTTTCTTGAGGGAATAGGATTAGAGTGTTATTAATTGCTAATTTCTAAGTGATCGAGTACGGTGTATAGGCATGGTGACGAGTATCTATACACCGAAGTCTAGCAAGACCGTGGGTCCTAGTTAATGCTTATTCTGATATTTTTGGGACTCTTCCATGCTAATTGATGAATTCTACATAATGTGAAGAGTATGAGGATTAAATATAAATTGTAAATTCTTTGGAGCGTTGGCTCGAACGATAAAAATACTATTGAGTAAGAAATGAAAGAAATGGAAAGAGATATGATTAACCACTTGCCGGGATGGTTTGAGTATATTGACTATCTCCCTTCCCGGGATGTGAAAGTTGTTATTGTTGCTCCCTTGCCAGGATTTAGCTATTAATTTGTGTTTTCCCTTGCCGGGATTATTTTGTGTATTATATATTATGAAGTGGGATCGTGTGGCATGCCGACCACTTATATATTATGAAATGGGATCGTGTGGCACGCCGACCACTTATATATTGTGAATGGAGCCGACCACTTATATATTGTGAAATGGGATCGTGTGGCACACCGGCCACTTATATATTGTGAAATAGGATCGTGTGGCATGCCGACCACTTATATATTATGAAATGGGATCGTGTGGCATGCCGACCACTTATATATTGTAAAATGGGAGCGAGTGGTACGGCTACCATGTGACATTATGAAATGGGAGCGAGTGGTACGCTTACCACGTGACATTATGAAATGGGAGCGAGTGGTATTCCTACCGCGTGACATTATAAAATAGGAGCGAGTGGTACGCCTACCACGTGATATTATGAAATGGGAGCGAGTGGTACGCCTACCACGTGTTGTTATGAAATGGAATCGAGTTGCACGCCTGCAACGAGTGGAAATTAAAACAAGTGAAAGTGGCTTGTTTTCCTTTATTCTGTGTTAGAAGGACTTAGATGTAGTTTCCTTGTTATTCTTGATATTCTGTTTTATCTGCTACCCCATAAGTATGTTCCCCTCCCAGTTATACTTGTTTACTTTCCGCTATTATTTTGTTGTACTTGTATATATATCTGCACAGGTTATTCTTATAGTCCAGTCTAGCATCGTCACTACTTCGCCGGGGTTAGGCCAGGAACTTACTAGCACATGGGGTCGGTTGTGCTGATGCTACACTCTGTGCATCTTTTTGCACAGATCCAGAAGCAGCTTTTGGACCACAGCAGTAGTATACTGATCGGGAGCTAACTTCAGTCCAGGGAGTTACGAGGTAGCCTAGCTGGCGTTCGCAGGCCGAAGTCCCTTTTCATATTTTCAGTTTGTTTTCATTGTATCGAGACAGACATTATGTATTTTTCTATTCAGACTTGTTTGTAGCACTCCATAGTGGTTCGTGAGGTAGCGACTTCGGTCTTGGGTAGAGAAATATTAAACTTCCGCATTTTGTGTTTTCAGTTATTTATGTTATAAAAGAATTCCGCTCCTATTTAAAGGTTTATTATTGTTATTACTGTGGTGCTATTATCCGGAAATGTTTATTCTTGTCTTGCTTAGCTCCGATAGTAGGCGCCATCACGACTCCCGATGGTGGGAAATCCGGGTCGTGACACACTCAAGGCTTCGTTATCCCTAATCCCGTATTTAAACCAGCAGTTATAGATCCCTCATATACTTTGGGAGTGGTGTTGTTCGACAACCACCTGAATGTGAACTCTCTCCCAAGTTATGTACACTAAATAGGCACAACTAATTGAGGATCCTGTCAATTAACTATAAAAACACGTAGTTGAACAAATAGATATTAAACTCGCAAACTATATTAATATAATCAAGAAGTTCATCCTTCAATAGGTTCCATCAAAACCCTAGAAAAAGGATTTAGCTACTCATGACAAAATGAAAATAAACTACTAAATTATTCATAACGGGTAATTGGAAGAAAATAAAAGAGATAGAAAAACTCTAATGTTTGGTTGATCTTCTCACACTTGTTCTTTCCTTCAAAAGTAGTCTAAAACAAGCTTCCTCCTATCTTGGGCGAGTTTCTACAGCTTATAAGGGTTTTACAAAAGTTTTCCCGAAATTATACTTTGGCCTCCAAATTTTCAGGTTCGTGAATAGTTCCCCGCGATCACGGTGTGGACCGCGGTCGACCACGGTGAACAATGCCCATTCTATTTTTGTGATTTATTCCCACGCGTTTCACCGCGGTCGCGGTGGACTTTTGCCCATGACATTTTCTTCTACTTCTTTGTATTCGGGTACTTCTTAAGTTGGTGTTTTCTTCACATTATCGCTTCCAAACACTTCGTTTTGCTTCCTCACATATAATATTCCATGCGAAACTAAAGAATACTATTTAAAGAATTTTGTTGGCAATTTACCTTATAAAACAACAACAAAGCATGATCAATTAAGGTGTAAATATCAACTATATAGCCTACTATCAACACCCCACACTTAAATTATTGCTAGTCCTCGAGCAATTCACCACACTCCATCAAAATTCCTTCCTTAAGCTTTTGCTTTAACGACTAACACCATGAACATTTTACAAAAGTTGCACCTTGTAGTGAACAACCATTACCTCAAGAGTCAAACTTTTTGTACCATGCAACACTTGCACTTACTCAAACTACTCTATACAAGAGTCAAGACTTACCTTTCTTTCATGAATCACATGCCCCTCACATCACAAAGGAGAGTAGTTCCACATATAATGATAATTAGAACAAGTAGGAACTAAGATAGAAAAAATTCGCTCACTTTCAGAAAGAACATTCACATGCCACAAAGATGCACCATAGGCTTGCCCGTAATGTAGTACTCTACTAATCAAGCCCCACTCAGTCTAAGATCAATAGGACTTTACTTGGTTGTAATGTAGGCTAAGGGACGGGTAGGATATATTTAGAAATAGTGACTAACCTCCCTAAGCACTTTTTTTTAATACAATTACATTAACATTCAAGACCATATTTCTGTCAACCACTTCTTCTTTTATTCACAACAAGCCCATATAGTAGGTGAAATTATAACAAACCACCACTAATCAACCACTATCTTTATTTATAATTTTGTTTGTGGTGCTTCTTCTTTTATGCTTCAACATTCTGCACTTTTTTTCTATTTCAATGGTTCCACTCAAAAAAACCAAACCACCACCCCACACTTTTGCTTTTGCATATTTCCACTACCATTCTAGTGCTTAGTGTGAGGTAAAAAGGTTCAAACAGCAGGCTATTCAAACAATTGGGTAAGGTTCGCAATGTGGTTACCAAAGAAACAGGCTTATAGGCTCAACGGGGTTAACTAAGATATAATGCATTCAGGTGGTTACTTTGTATGTCTGGCTCAACAAAGAAATGCTTATATCACTTCTAAAACTGAATGAAACTATTATTTTGCTTTGCCAACACATAGGACAAGTTCTAGGCATCAAATGTGAAGCATGGAATACAGTGAAACTCACACACACATGGTACATGACTCATCCCAGATCAGTTTATCAAGACATTCTCTTTTGAGTGTTCAAGTTAGATACAAACATGCAATTTTAAGGCACTTAAACAAGATTCAACCCTTGAAGCTAAGAGTTACACTCTAGTGTCTATCGTGTTCAGGTGTAGAAACGCTAAGGGTTTTTCCTTTGATTTTAGCTCGTAGCCCATTAATCCTAACCTAAAACTAAAAAGAATAAAAACAAAAACTACCTATACCCAGTTCAAGCTAAACCCTTGGAAAAGAACCGTGGCCCAAAGAAAAATCAAGGGGGAGTTACTACACTACCTAAAAATAAAATAAAAAATCTTTTTGGTCTTTTCTCTAGACTTACTTCCCTCAAGAAAATTGTCTAACGGATCCGTCATAAGGAAGAGTCTACATATTTCATTTTTTTTCTCGACTTAGTCCCTCAAGAACCCCGCCGAAAGAGATCCATCGTTGAGACAAGTCACTTACTATTTTAATTTTCCTAATGAACTATTACTCTAAAACCAAAACAATCAAAGAAAAACAAAAACAAAGAACATCAAACAGTTAATTTTTACAAGTACAAACATACAATGAAGTATCCCCCACCCCACACTTAAAACGAAGACATGTCCCCATGGCTTCAAAATTTAAAGAATAGTGAGGTAAAGGAACTTACCTAAGGCTCACTCCTGGTCAGAGACGGTGTCTGGGTTCACATGGCACGCATGACCCAACGTTCGCAACCAGCCCAAGAATTTCTTTTCTGACATTACCTACCGGTCAGCCACTTCCTCACTCAAATCAGTGACTGAGGTATGCAACCCAGCCATCTCCTACTCCAAAACTGTCATGCGAGTGCTCCAGCATGGCTATGATGCCTGACTCGTCCCCTCTCGGAGGTGCGGTGACCTCAGTTGCCCCAACATCACCATCAGATTCATCAGCAGAGTCATCACTGTCCGATACCGGCTCTCTTCCCTCAAGTCCAAATTTCTTTTCCTGGAATGGAGTCTTCACAGGTAATTTCCCATTAACTTGAAGGTTCTCAGGGACTTTAGCAAGGCGGCATAGTCGGGTGACTAGCAAAGGGAAATAGTGGCCCTTGATTAACTCAGGCGATCTAATGAACATTTCATCATGGAGGACTCGGGCTACATCAAAATCTTGGTGTGTCATAAAGCAATAAATCATCGCTGCCCATGGCCCATTCACATCAATGGTATTGCTGGATGGTAGCAGGCGGGTGTTGATCACAGTGAGCCAGCATTTTGCCTCCCAATTAAGGGATTGGGAGTGCAGAGTCTTCAGCTTCGTTATCCATTTGAACACTTTGCCAGGGATGCAGATTACATCAAGAATTGGTGCCCACTCAGTCCTCGGGCGGTGATACATTATGTAATGATCCTCACCCATGAATGCTAGGAGGCGATACACTCAGCGGATGGCCTCTATAGATGCATTAACCCGGGTGTTGCGCACAGTCACAACCCCATTCTCATTTTCTGGCAAGTTTGCATAAAACTCCTTCACCAGCTGAATATTAGCCTCCTCCAGGACCTCAAAGAAGGTGTCCAACTGACACCTCCTCAACTCATTAAACATATGTGGGCACTCCATCTCCAAGGTAGTCAGATCAATATGTACCTCATAGAGCATCTTCTTAGTTGCTTTCTAATTGTACCTCTCCTCTGCTGACTTAGATACAAACCGAGTGCTATCAAATTGAGGTGCACTGGCTTGGCTCCTAGATTGTGAGAAGCCTCCTGGTCCACTAGCGGAGGACCCGGTGTTGCGTCAATTACGCGGTAAACTCATTGTACCTGTCAGAATAGAGAAACGCCTATTAGTGAGTGCGATAAGTGTGCGACTATGGGTGGTTACTCAGACTTCACCACAATCATGTCACATTATCTCCTTATAACTCCATTGGGGAAATTTGCCAAACACCTTGTGGGCGAGGCATTATCCAAACATATTTAGCTCCCACGAGTCTACCAAAACTCTCCCAAGTCAAGTATACACTACACCAACACACCCCACACTTGTGTCATGCAAACACCCACCAACAAACACCATTCCAAACATCAATTATACAGCCCCATCACCAACATCCTAAAAAACAAAATTAAAAAGAAAAAAAAAGCAAAGAGAAGAAACTAAAATAAAAAATCTACTACAATTACAACTAGCACATCAAACTATCCTAAGCAACAATCAAAACACAAAAAGAAAAGAGAGGGGAGGGTTAGATTAATACCACAAAGAAGGAAAGAGAAGAGGATTGGAGATGGGGGTGGTGTGAGTGAAGATGAAGAAGAAGAAGAAGAAGAGAGGATTTGGGGGGTTAGGGTTTTAGAGAGATAGAGAGAGAATGAGAATTAGGGAAGGGGGTGGGTGTTTTGGTGTTATGAATTGGGGGGGGGGGGGGTTAAATTAAAAAAAAATGAAAAAAAAAAAAAATAAAAAAAAAAAAAA
>MU721087.1:3969-30113 GCA_026770625.1 Nicotiana glauca | reverse complement strand
TCAAGCAATCAAAACTTTCTAGCAAGCAACAATTCTCTGTACTGGTGTCTCTCCCCCTCGACACCGTCTTGCTTTTTGTAATAGCTTTCATTAATGCAATCAAGCTTTCTTTCATTCTCAATTCTCATTTTTTTTCTCTCAATTGCTCTTGACATTGGTTTTTCCGTGCGGCACTGACAATCTAGTCTAGCGCACGGCAGGGACCTCAGTTGGCGGACAGCAACTGCACTGACATCAGTTGCTTAGCCTTACGTTGCCCTTCCAAGGAAATTCAGGAAGGCGTCGCGTAACAGTACTCATATTGCCCCTTATGTTTGTTAAAATAGATTATTTTTAGTCCAAAGAACGGAATGACACTAATGAGACCATCATTAGTGATTTCTCTTCAATAATTATATATATGTATATATATTTATGATTGCACGACAATGATCAACAGAACAAGTTTTATTAAAACTATTAGATATTTAGCCTCATAGAAAGTAGATCGATCAGATGGTGCATTGATATAGAAATTAGCTACGTTCTCTTTTAAGG
Organism: Nicotiana glauca; assembly: GCA_026770625.1. NCBI lineage: Eukaryota > Viridiplantae > Streptophyta > Magnoliopsida > Solanales > Solanaceae > Nicotiana > Nicotiana glauca. The sequence continues at coordinate 29,576 of MU721087.1, read as the reverse complement.
AGATGACTAAAGAGACGATAAGGGAGACTGAAGACCCAAAACATAGAGTTGTCAAAAATAATTTTCTCCACTTCATTAGGAGCATAAATAAATGCCTTTGGAGTAATTAATTAATATAGCACATTCGTTCTAGTCTCTTTCATTACTTTGCTTTTGCAAAATAAGAAGCATAAAGATACATGTCTCTCTCTAGCTAACTAATTACAATATTTTGTTGAACATTCTTTCAAGCAGCTTCCCATCAACTTCGAATTTATAAAGTATTAGATAAAATGGATTTCATAAATTAAGTTAGATAAACTTTATGACATGACATCAAACATAGAGAATATTGTTGAAATAAAAAAATTAAGGAATTAAATTAATATTCCTTTTCTAAGCTTAGAGCAATGCTCAGTTGAACAAACAAAATTACAATTCAATACTTCAGGAGAAATGGGAAATTGGCATTATTTCACGCAATCGTCAAGGCAATGAAGAGTTATACTTAAGGCACATGCAAGTGTACATTTTGCTTTGCAAGATATTCCATCGTCGCCAACAACTTCATTATTTGTAGTTTCAGCATTTGCTAAAACAGTCACAATAAGGAAAACTGCCACAACAACTTTTATGAAGTTCATGATTTGTAACGTGATGCACTTCCTCTCCTTGATTGAATATTATTTTTTTTACTTTTGTACCTTGGATGTTTGATAAAAGTAAAATAGTGCTCTTTATAGTAAGAGCTCTATTTCAAATTTAAGACAAATTACACTATAATCTGAACAACTAGATTAGATTACACACAAATAAATTATTGGGTCAGGCTTTTCATGTTTTTTCAAGAAAATTCTTGGGTGAGGCTTTTCATGTTTTTTCAAGATGTGTACAGCCTGTACTATAGCTGTATTATTCTTTCCTAGAAAATGCTTACCTACACTATGCGTTTACACTAATAAAATGAATAATTTAACTCTAATAGTTAAAAATTAAAGTAATATAATAGCACATATTACTTAACCATGAATCGGTTATAGATGTGTGTATAAAGACACATATGGAATTTATTAATTTAGTATAAACATCCTTGCCGAGTAACTTTCTAATTACGATGGGTTCTTTGAGGTATATTCTTAGTTCTTCTTCAAATTTTCGAGAGAATACGTGTTATTAGAGCTCAAGGACCATATCCGAGCTCGAGGACAGAGTGTAATGCCCGAAGACTGAAGTACGATGTACACCGAGGCCGAGTATTCTCGATCCCGAAATTGTATAGTTGAGGATTTGTAATAGAATGAGCTAGATTCCTGCCACATCCCCAGGATCGTGGCGCAAATCTCGGAATATGAATGTACGATTCCGTACTAGGCGGTTAGACAGCAGTATCGGGAATATTCCCTACTGTAAATAGAAATATTCCATATTTAGGATTCCCCAATTATATAAAGGAGACCCCAATCATTTTTCATCAACTAATCACTGAGAAAAGAATATACTGTCTGCATTTTGCCTATTGTTCATCAGCATTGTCCTTTAGCTCTACTTTTCTTAATTAATCGTTCTTGTTGTTCTAAACCCACCTCGAGGTCACGCTTTTAAGCAACATGTGACGACCCAAAGGGTCATCACATGTTTCATCATCCATTCCGTGCTTTCGAGGACTTGAAAACCTCACTTTTATTTGCTTCGATTTACGTGCACAGCCCGGGCGTGTATCCGGAAGGCTTAAATATGAATTATGTGTAAAAAATAATGAATTTGATATTTATATGGTTAAAGTTGACTTCGGTCAACATTTTTGGTAAACGGACCCGGACCCATGATTTGACGGTGCCGGAGGGTCTGTAGGAAAATATGGGACTTGGGCGTATGCCCGGAATCGAATTTCGAGGTCCCAGGCCCGAGGAATGAATTTTTCCATGAAATTATTTTCTGAAAATATTTAAGGAAAATGAAAATAAAATTTGATCAAAAGTGATGGTATCGGGCTTGTATTTTGGTTTCGATGCCCAGTACAAGTCTTAAATATGTGTTAAGCGCTTTCTGTAAAATTTGGTTGAAATCGGATGTCGTTTGACGTGTTTCAGACTTGAAAAATGGAAAATTTGTGTTTTATGGGAAATTGGAAGAAATCATGTGATTTGAGGCTTGATTCTATGTAAATAATATTATTTTGGCGATTTGATCTCACGAGTAAGTCCGTAGGATGTTTTTGAGGTTGTGTGCATGTTTGGTTTGGAGCCCCGAGGGCTTGAGTGAGTTTTAGATAGGCATCGGATTGCATTTCTCATGTTTTAAAAATCTGAAATCAGGCTTCTGTAATTTTCGCAAATGCGAAGCCAGGGCTCGCAAATGCGGATGCCAGCTATCGCAAATGCGAAAGATGGTTCGCAAATGCGAAACCAGCCAGGCAGGCCAATGTTCGCAAATGCGTACTTGTCTTCGCAAATGCGAAGAAGGGGAATCTGGCTGGCAATCGCAAATGCGACCCGATGTTCGCAAATGCGAACCTTCACCAAATGGCCCAAGTTCGCAAATGCGAACCAAACTCTCGCAAATGCGAAGCCTGGCAAAATGTCCAATGTTCACAAATGTAAACTATTTTCTCGCATTTCTCAAGTTTAATGGGTTCGCAATTGTGAACCCAGGGTTCGCAATTCCCATATCTGCAGCCCTGCAAATTTCATACTTATACGATTTTGAACCTCATTTTTTCATATCCCTCAAACCCAAACACCCATTGGCGATTTTTCAAGAACCCTTCCTCCTCCAATTCATTTGTAAGTTGATTTTCACTTAATTCCTTCAATCTTTAACATCATTTATCATGTTTTCATCTTAAAAATCAAGGTTTTCATGGGTGACAATAAGGATTTTGGGTAGAACCTAGGTTTTCTAAAAATTGGAAATTTGGACCTCAATTTAAGGTCCGATTTCAAAAACTAATCATAGATATGAAATCGTGGGAGAATGGGTAACCGGATTTTGGTTCGGACCTCGAGTTTTGACCACGTGTGCCCGGGGGCATTTTGGGAATTTTTGAGTAAAACTTTGGGAAATTCATTTTTATGCATTCAAGTTGATTCAATTAGCATTTGTTGATACATTTAAGTAATTTGTGACTAGATTCGAGCGGTTTTGTGGTGAATTCGAGGGGTAAATCTATTCTAGAGGCTTGAGCAGATTTTTGGAGCATTTGAGGTACGTGTTTGATCTAACTTTGGCTTGAGGGAATAGGATTAGAGTATTATTGATTGCTATTTGCTAAATGATCGAGTACGGTATATAGGTATGGTGATGGATATCCATACACCGGTGTCTAGCATGACCGTGGGGCTTTGTTATTAGTTGTTCTTGGTATATTTGGGACTCCTCCAAGCAAATTAATGAATTTTACATAATGTGAAGAGTTGAGGATCAATTGTGAATTTTTGAATTCTTTGGAGCATTGGCTCAAACGATAAAACACTATTGAGTAAGAAATGAAAGAATTGGTAAGAAATGTGATTAAATCCCTTGCCAGGATGACTCGAGTATATTGATTATCTCCCTTGCTGAGACTTAGTTGTTTAATTGTATTTTTTCCCTTGTCGGGATATTTCTCATTACTGTTTATTTCCCCTCGCCCGTTTGGTTGTGATTGTTGTTTGGGTGAGGAAGAGTGATAATGCACGAAGGGCCATTCCGTGTTATTTTGATTATATTTGCACGAAGGGTCATTCCGTGCCATTGTTAATTATATTATGCACGAAGGGACATTCCGTGCCATTGTTAATTATATTATGCACGAAGGGACATTCCGTGCCATTGTTAATTATATTGCACGACGGGTCATTCCGTGCCATGAAATGAAAGTTATGTGAGGAAAGCACGAAGGGTGATGCCGTGCATTTTGTTTGATTGTTTTGGGTGAGGATGAGAGTAAAAGCACGAAGGTTGATGCCGTGCAAACTGTTGGATTTCTTGTCTCTGCTAAATTATTGTTGTGCCTTGTTTCTTATTTAAGTTGATGGCTTTTATATCCGGATTGTACTCCCCCATAGCATGTTTCCCCTTCCCTTTTAATTATTTAGTTTTGGTATCCTTTTCCTTTATTTGCACACAGACACGCGCATACACACACACACACACACATATATATATAGAACTGTACAGGTTGATTTGGTAGTCCTGTCTAGCCTCGTCACTACTTCGCCGGGGTTAGGCCAGGCACTTACCAGCACATGGGGTCGGTTGTGCTGATGCTACACTCTGTGCATCTTTTTGCACAGATCCAGGAGCAGCTTTTGGACAGCAGCAGTAGGATTGCCCGGGAGCTGTCTTCAGTCCAGGGACTCACGAGGTAGACTAGCTGGCGTTCGCAGGCTGAAGTCCCTTCTATGCTTAGTTTGTTTTCTTTGTTTCGAGACAAACAATATGTAATATCATTTCAAACTTGTTTTCAGTACTCTATAGCAGTCCGTGAGCTAGTGACACCAGATTTTGGGAAGAGATTCATCTTAAACTTCCGTATTTTGATTTCAGTTTATTAAGCTTAAAGTTTTCCGCTTTTATTTAATTGCTTTCGTACGTTTATATTGTTGAGAAATTATCAGAGAATGTTTACTGTTTGGCTGGCCTAGCTACGTCAGTAGATGCCATCACGACTCCCGATGGTGGGAAAATTCGGGTCGTGACAAGTTGGTATCAGAGCTCTAGGTTGCATAGGTCTCGCTACTCACGGACAAACTTGGTAGAGTCTGAGGGATCGGTACGGAGACGTCTGTATTTATCCCCCAGAAGCTACGGAGTTAGGAAAAGTTACACTTTTGTTCTTTCTTGTCGTGCGATTCTGTTTCTCAAATACCGATTGCCTTTGTACTCTATTCTTTTGCAGATGGCGAGAACACGTGCTTCCTCTTCTACCGCGCAGCAGCCCGAGCCACCAACAGCAACACCTGGAAAGGGCAGAGGTCGAGGCCGTGCTAGAGGCCGAGGCAGGGGCAGAGCTCAGCCCCGGGAAGCAGTCCCAGAGGTGGAGCCTCATATTGACTATGATGAGGAGGTTCCAGCCCCAGCAGCTCCAGTGGGCCCAACTCAGGTCCCACAAGGGGTCATGGTCACCCAGATCTTCAGGATGCTCTAGTCAGATTGGCAGGCTTTATGGAGAGTGTCTCTAGAGCGGGTTTGCTGCCAGTAGCACCAGCCACTTCTTAGGCTGGAGGAGGGGTTCAGACTCCTGCTACACGTACTCCAGAGCCTCGGTCGACTTACCCCGCCACTGAACCTTTACTGAAGCAATGTTGTTCAACCTCAACTTTCTGATTTGTCTATCTAATATAGCCACTGGTTCCTCAGCATAAGATAACTCCTTATCCAACTGGACTGAGCTGAAATCCAATACGTGCGACGGGTCTCTGTGATATCTTCGGAGCATCAAAACATGAAATACTGGATGAACTCCTGCTAAGCTGGGAGGTAGGGAAAGCTCATAAGAAACTTCTCCAACACGCTTCAATATCTCAAAAGTTCCAATAAACCTCGGACTCAACTTCCCTTTCTTCCCAAATCTCATAACTCCCTTCATAGGCGAAACCCGAAGCAGAACCCGCTCTCCAACCATATATGAGACATCACGAACCTTCCTGTCCGCGTAGCTCTTCTGTCTGGACTGGGCTGTATGGAGTCTATACTGGATCACCTTAACCTTCTCCAACGCATCCTGAACCAAATCTGTACCCAACAGTCTAGCCTCACCTGGTTCAAACAAACCCACCGAAGATCTGCACCTCCTTCCATATAAAGCCTCATATAGCGCCATCTGAATGCTGGACTGATAACTGTTGTTGTAATCAAACTCATCCAATGGCAAGAACTGATCCCAAGATCCTCCAAACTCAATCACACATGCACGAAGCATATCCTCAAGAATCTGAATAGTGCGTTCAGACTGTCCATCTGTCTGGGGGTGAAATGTTGTGCTCATCATCACCTGAGTACCCAACTCCAACTGAACATCTCTCACGAACTGTGATGTGAACTAAGTACCCCTGTATGAAATAATAGAAACTAGAATACCATGCAGATGGACAATCTCCCGGATATAAATCTCCACTAACTGCTCCGAGGAATAAGTAGTACGCACAAGGATAAAATGAGCGGACTTGGTTAGCCGATCCACAATGACCCAAATGGCATCAAACTTTCTCAAGGTACGCGTGTGTCCAGATACAAAGTCCATTGTGATATGCTCTAATTTCCACTCCGGAATATCTATCTATTGAAGCAACCCACCTGGCCTTTGGTGCTCATACTTCATCTACTGACAGTTGAGGCATCTGGCTACATATCCAACTATATCCTTCTTCATCCGCCTCCACCAGTAGTGCTACCTCAAATCCTGATACATCTTCACGGCACTAGGATGGATGGAATATCGCGAACTATGGGCCTCTGCTAGAATAAACTCTCGAAGCTCATCAATATTGGGCATACAAATTCGACCATGCATCCTCCATACCACATCATCTCCAATGGTCACATCTATGGCATCGCCATGCTGATCCGTGTCCTTAAGGACAAGTAAATGAGGATCATCATACTGCTGCTCCCTGATACGGTCGAATAAAGAAGACCGAGAAACAGCGCAATCTAGGACCCGATTAGGCTTCGAAAGATCCAATCTCATGAACTGACTGGCTAAGGCCTGAACATCCATCGCCATAGGCCTCTTTGAAGCTAGTAAATATGCTAAACTCCTCAAACTCTGTGTCCGGTGACTCAAGGCATCAGCTACCACATTGGTCTTACCCGGGTGATACAAAATAGTGATATCATAATCTTTTAGCAACTCTAGCCACCTCCTCTGGCGCAAGTTTAGATCCTTTTGATTGAACAAGTGCTGCAAACTCCAATGGTCAGTATAAATCTCACAAGGCACACCGTATAAATAATGATGCCAGATTTTCAAGGCGTGAACAATAACAGCTAACTCAAGTTCATAGACATGGTCATTCTTTTCATGTATCTTCAATTGTCTGGATGCGTATGCAATCACCCTACCATCCTGCATCAACACCACTCCAAGGCCAACCCGCGAGGCATTACAATAAACTGTATAAGACCCCGAACCAGTAGGCAATATAAAAATTAGGCCCGTAGTCAAAGTTGTCTTGAGCGTCTGAAAGCTCGCCTCACACTCCTCTATCCACTGAAATGGAGCACCCTTCTGGGTCAATCTAGTCATAGGGGCTGCAATCGATGAAAACCCCTCCACAAAACGATGGTAGTAACCCGCCAAGCTAAGGAGACTACGAATCTCTGTAGCTGAGGAGGGTCTAGGACAACTCTGCACTGCCTCTATCTTCTTCGGATCCACCCGAATGCTCTCACTCGATACCACAGAATCCAACGAGAACTCACATTTTGTGAACTTTATAAATAACTTCTTCTCTCTCAGAGTCTGAAGCACTGTCCTCAGGTGTTGCTCATGATCTTCCCGACTCCGGGAGTATAAAAGAATATCATCTATGAAAACAACCATGAACGAGTCGAGATATGGACTGAACACACTGTGCATCAAATGCATAAAAGCTGTTGGGGCATTGATCAGCCCAAATGACATAAAAAGAAACTCGTAATGACCATACCGAGTCCTAAAAGCAGTCTTCAGGATGTCTGGCTCCTGAATCTTTAACTGATGGTAACCTGAATGCAAATCAATCTTAGAAAATACATGCGCGCCCTGAAGCTGGTCAAATAGATCATCAATACGAGGCAAAGGATAACGGTTCTTCACTGTAGCCTTATTTAACTGGAGATAATCAATACACACACGCATAGAACCATCATTTTTCTTCACAAACAAGATAGGAGCACCCAAGGTGAAACACTAGGTCGAATAAAACCCCTATAGAGCAATTCATGTAACTGATCCTTCAACTCCTTCAATTCAGGAGGAGCCATACGGTACAGTGGAATAGAAATAGGCTGAGTGCCCGGCAATAAATCAATGTCCCTATCAGGCGGCATGCCCGGAAGACCAGCTGGAAACATATCGGGATAATCCTGTACCACTAGGACTGAATCAACAAAAGGGGTATCAACACTGACATCTCTCATATAAGCTAAGTAAGTGGCACACCCCTTCTCAACCATACGCTGAGCTTTCAGAAAAGAGATAACTCTGTTGGGAGTATGATCTAAAGTACCACTCCACTCAACACGTGTAATACCTAGCATAGCCAGCGCCACGGTCTTGGCGTAACAATCAAGAATAGCATAATAGGGCGACAACCAGTCCATACCCAAGATAATATCGAAATCTACCATATTGAGTAATAATAAGTCTACTCTGGCCTTAAAACCATGAATAATAACCAAACATGATAGATAAACGCGGTCCACAACAAGAGAATCCCCCACAGGAGTAGAAATATAAATGGGGCCACTCAAAGAATCCCGGGGCACACCCAATGTTGATCAAAATAAGAAGACACATATGAATAAGTAGAGCCGGGATCGAATAGAACCAATGCTCTCTCTGACTGACTAATATAATACCTGTAATAATAGAATTGGAGGTAACAACCTCGGTACGGGTAGGAATAGCATAATATCTGGCCCGACCTCCCCCTCGAGGGAGACCTCTATCTCCCCGACCTCCGCCCCTACCCTGCTGGGCAGGTGGGGTAGCAGCTAGAGTTGTGATCATGGCCTGAGAATTCTGAGGGGCACGCTGTGGCTGAGCACTTTGTAAAGATATATCCCTACTAAGTTTAGGGCAGTCCCTAACCATATGGAGTGTATCTCCACACTTAAAACATGCTCTAGGAGGACGTGGTAGCCGTGACTAGCTAGGTCTAGGTCTGCTGGACTGACCTCTGGAAGTACCCGTGAAAGAGGCACGCTAGAAACTGGAGGTGCATAATAAGGCTCCTGAGGTATAGGCGGAGCTGGAGTGCTGCTGGCTGCTGGGAGAGCTGAATGAACGGGGCGACCCATAAACCCCTACCATGATGACCTACTGCTGGAGTACGAGCACCAGAGTAGTGGCCCGACTCTCGAGTCCTCTTGGCTTCTCTCTCCACTCGCTCCTTGTCGAGCGTACCCTCGATCCTCCTAACAATGCTTACTACCTGCTGATAAGGAATGTCCATCTCCAACTCTCGAGCCATGCTAGATCTGATGGGTGAATAAGGCCCTCAATAAATCAGCGAACTTTCCCACGAACAGTAGCAACCAAGGCTGGTGCATGCCTAGCCATTCTGGTATAACGAATAGCGTACTCTGAAACGGTCATAGCACCCTGGCGCAAATGCTCAAACTCTACGCGCCATGTATCCCTGCGACTCTGAGGGACAAACTCTCTCGTTAACATGTCTGAGAACTAGGTCCAGGGCAGTGAAGCAGCCTCGACTTGACTGTCTATCTCATAAGCACGCCACCAATCATAGGCAGATCCCCGAAGCTGAAAAGTAGTGAAATAATCCCCACTGGACTCCACTATGCCCATGGTGCAAAAAATACGATGACACTCCTCTAGAAATCCCAAGGCATCGTTTGATGCTAGCCCACTGAACAATGGAGGATCATACTTCTTGAACCTCTCAACTCTTTGTTGCTTGCCCTCTAAAACAACTGAACCACCCTCGGGTTGAACTGGTACTGCAGGCTAAACAGGATTAATCTCTAGGACCTGCTCAAAATGCACTCGCTGCTCAGGAGTGCGGGCGGTGGGAGTCCGTGCTCCTCCCCCAGCCTGAGATGTGGCTGCAATAAGGAGAAGTAACCCTGGCTGAGCCAACGTGGTATACATGCTCATAAACTGTGCTAAAGTCTCCTGAAGAACTGGAGTAGCAGTAATTAGAGGCGTGACCGGTGTCTGAACTCCGGCTGGATTTACTGGCAGTATCGCAGCGGTAGCTCGCGCAGGTGCTCTGGCTGCACCACGTGCGCGTTCACGGCCTCTACCTCAGCCCCGGCCTCTGACGGCTGCAGTAGGGGGCGGCGATGTTTGATCATCTCGAGTAGCACGTGTCATCACCATCTGTGAGAGAGTAGAAAGAAGAAAATTTAGGATTGGTGTCAAAAATATCGCACGAAAAGGAAATAAAATTAAGTGAAGATTTTTCCAAAACAGTTACATATCCTCTCGTAGATAAGCATAGATGTCTCCGTACCGATCAGCGAGACTTTAATAAATCGGCATGTGTTCCGTGACTCCTACGAAACTAGAGCTCTGATACCAACTTGTCACGACCCTAGTTAGCCCTCCGTGAACATGTCGTGATGGCACCTAGTCCCTACAACTAGGTAAGCCTAACAATGCAAAATTTATACAACTTGCGAAAAACAAACTAACTTGCGGAAGCAAACAATTGAAAATTTACTGTATATAAGTTCCACTTGGCATAATACAACCCATATCACGAAATCCAAAACAAACTCCCAAAACCCAAAAACTCACAGGAAACACACGCCAATAGAAAGTAAATACACTGCTCTAACTCCAGAATGTCTACACAACCGAAAAAAGGAAAGTCATATACTAAAGCTGGAATAAGATAGAGACTTTTGGTCTGCGGACGTGGAAGATATACCTCTGCTAGATCTCTTCTCCGCGAGGATAATACGTCTGAGTGGAGGTACCTGGAGCTGCAGATGAAAAACATGCGCAGAAGGGGCATGAGTACACCACAACGGTACTCAGTAAGTGCCAAGCCTAACCTCGGTTGGGTAGTGACGAGGAAGGTCAGGGCCCTACTGACATAAAATAAAATAATAAGGTTGACAACAATATGAAATAAACAGAGATAATGAGATACAACTGTTGAGTAAATCAGATTACACAAACAACAATTAATATGCAGAAAATAAGATAACACAGAGTAAACAACTCAATACCAACACCAATAATGAGGATCTCCCAGGATACCGTCCTGTAGTTTGTTTTATCAATATGTCCGAGGAGCTCCCAGGATATCGCCCCGTAGTCCACCGTATGAATATATCTGAAGGATCTCCCCAGATACCGTCCCGTAGTCCAACTATCAATGTGCAGGGGGATCTCTCGGGAATCTAACCCGTAGTCCCAAAGTAAATGTGCAAGGGGATCTCCCGAGAATCTAACCCGTAGTCCCAAAGTAAACAAACAAGGGGAAGCTACCGGAATCCCACATCCGTAGTCCCAATGTAAATGCGCAACCAAAATCAGAGAATATTCAGAAATGAAGTACAACAATACAAGCCACAGATAGTTCTAACCTAGCATGCACCACGTAATGAGATTAAGGCAAATTAAGCAAGTAGGCAATTTGGATCAACTAAACATGCTTTTCTAGACTAGCACAGAATATAACAGCAGGTAGAATAAAGTAAGTATGAAAGAAACTCAGTTCAACTATTTTTAAGTAAAAATTCGGGTTTTCAACAATTAGCTCAAGTACACACTCGTCACCTCATGTACAAGGCATTCAATTACCAAATATCACGTCCTAAAGGGAAAGGTCCCCCACACAAAGTTAGACAAGCCACTTACCTTGAAAAAGTGCAAGTCAACCCGAAACCACGCTTTTGCCACGAGTATCCGACTCTAAATGGCTCAAATCTATTCAATAAAATTGTATACTGTAAATAATAATTCAAGTAATTGATTCTACAATTAAATCTAAGCTAATACGTGAAATTATTTAAAATGACCAAAATGCCCCTTGGGCCCACATCTCGGAATCGGGTAAAATTATACTTCCAGAAACCTCGCACTCTTACGAGTCTAACCATACCAAAATTACCCAAATCTCATAATATTTCAACCCTCAAATCCATGATTCTATCCAAGAGGGTTTTCTAAACTTTTCCAACAAAATTCGCGGATTAAATGCCAAAACTTGTAATAGATTCGAGTTATATAACCAAAATTAAGTTAAGAACTCTTACCCCCTTGTCCTCTCCAAAAATCTCTTGAGAAATCGCCTTAACCGAACTCCAAATTGTCAAAAATGGAAAATGGGAACGAAGTCCCATTTTCAGAACTTAACATTCTGCCTAGGCATTTTCTTCTATGCGATCGCAATACCACTCTGCAATCGCAATGCACAAAATTTCCACCTCTGATTTTAACACTATGAAATCGCATAAGCATCCCTGCGATCGCAATGACCAACCATTTTACACTATGTCATCGCATACACACCCACGAGATCGAAATGAACAAAAATCCAAACTCCCAAGTTCCTCTATGAGATCGCAATGGTCCACATGCGTTCGCATTGAACAACTGACCAATCCCAAAAATCCTTCTCTGCGATCGCAAAGCCTCTCCTACGATCGCATAGAGCAAAACTCTACAGCACTGGCCTGCAATTTTCTGCAGTATCCAAAGTCCCAAAAACCTTTCGTTAGCCATCCGAATTCACCCTGAGGCCCCCAGGACCTCAACCAAAAATACCAACAACTCCTAAAACATCATACAAACTTTCTCCAATCGTCAAAATGCCTCAAACAACGCCAAAACCATCAAATTACATCGAATTCAAGTCTAAGTTCTTCTAAAACTTCCAAAATACGCATTCGATCAAAAACCCAACCAAACCGCATCCGAATGACATGAAATTTTGCACACACATCCCAAATCACTTAACAAAGCTACAGCAACTCTCGGAATTCCATTTCGACTCTCGGATCAAAATCTTGCCTATCATCCGGAAATCGCAAAAATACTAACTTTGCCAATTCAAGCGTAATTCTACACTGGACCTCCAAAATTACTTACAGACACACTCCTAACCCTGAAATCACATAACAGAGCTAACTAAACCATCGGATTTCCTTTCCGAGGCCGTCTTTATACTGTTCTGACTACGGACCACTTTCCAACACTTAAACTGTCATTTAGGGACTAAGTGTCCCAAAACTCTCTGAAACTCAACACCGAATGTATTGGCAAAACAAAATAGCATAAATGAACTTGGGGGAAATAGTAAATAGGGGATCGGGTCATAAATTCTAAAAATGATCGGTCGGGTCATTACATGACCCTTGTTTGAGGGCTGTTGTCCCAAAAGAAAACGAACTCAAAATGCTAACATTTTGAGACCATAAGACCTTAAAGGCAATCCTCGATTTTGTGGGCCACGGCCACCCCACTTGGGGGATAACACTTCGGGCAAGCTCTAAGTGAAATAGAAGATCATCCTGAAGGGCAAGCTCCGAACTAAAGAGGTTACAGCCAAACTAACGCGGGTCGTAGATATATGAAATCCATGATAAATACAAATCCTAAAGTCTACCTTAGCCCAAGTTTGAGCAAACTCTCACTCGGGGACTATCTATGAAGCATAAGGGCTAACTTTACTTCGAGTTCGAGCAAATCCTCACTCGATCATAAAAGCCTACGGGCTATCTTCACCAAAGTGAGAGCATATCTCAAACATTCGGGGAACCTACTCAAGTTGTCCAAGTTCAAAGTCATAAGACCTCAAAGAGGCACCCCCCGATATATAGTCCAAGGCTATCGTACTCAGGGACTAACCTTTCGGACAAGTTCGAGAGGCTATCGGGAAACAAGTCCAAGAGACATACCTGAAGGCTATAGCCATATTAAAGACTATGGTCATGTAAAAGGCTACAACCAAAATAATGCGGCTCGAAGACGTCTGACTTCCGCTATAAATTAAATGTGATGACCCTAAAGGTCATCTCTTGTTTTAGAAGTCAAAACTATGTTCCGAGACTTTGAAACCCTCTTTTTGTCTCACCTCAATTTGTGGGCACAGTCCAGGCGCATTTTTGGAAAGCTTTTATGTAAAATTTTAGGAAAAAGAATGAAATTGGCCTTTAAAATTAATTAAAGTTGACTTTGATCAACATTCTGAGTGAATGAACCCGGACCCGGACCCATGATCCGACGGTCCTGTAGGATTTGTAGTAAAATATGCGACTTGGGTATACGTCCGAAATAGAATTCTGAGGTGCCAAGCCCGAGAAAAGAATTTTTAAAGAAAAATGTTTGCTGGAAAATATAAAGGTTTCTAGAAGTGAAATGATGCATTTTATTGATGGTATCGGACCTGTATCTTGGTTTCGGAACCCGGTACAAGTTTAAAATAATAATTAAGTCGAATCTATGAAATTTGATAAGAATCAGAGTTGATTTGGTATAAAACGGACCTTTAGTTGAGAAAATAGAAATTTCAATGTTCTTGAAGAATTTCATGAATTTGGGGTTAAATTCGTATTTTTTAATATTATTTTGATGATTTGATCGCACAAGCAAGTCCGTATAATATTTTTAGACTTACATGCATATTTAGCTTGGAGCCTCGAGGGCTCGGGTGAGTTTTGGATAGGCCAAGAAGGGAATTTGGACTTAGGAAGATTGCTGATATGTTGCGGTTATTTTGCAGGCCCCTGATCTCGCAATTGCGATGTACTCAGGGATCGTAAATGCGAGCTTTTGCTTTGCAAATGCGAAGACCTCAGGGCTAGCCTTCCTCACAAATGCGAGATGTTCTTTGCAAATGCGAAGGTTGACAAGATAAGCCAAAGGTCGCAAATGCGACGTTTTCCTTCGCAATTGCGAAAAAGGCAGAAATTCTCAGGGTTCGCAATTGCGACATCTGAGATCTACTAAGTTGAACTTTTGACGGGATTTTCTTCATTTTTCAAAATCTTTCAAATCGTAAGCTCTCTTCGGCTATTTTCGAAAGAAAGGTTCTTCCCCAAATCATATGTAAATAACCTTTAACTTATTTTCTTCAATCTATAACATCTTTTTACATGATTTCACTTCAAAAACTAGGGTTTTTCATGGGAATTGGGTGTTTTGGGGTAGAAGTTAGGATTTTCAAATTTTGGGGATTTAGACCTCAATTTGAGGTCCGATTTCAAAACTAATTACATATTTGAGTTTGTGAGTGAATGGATGATCGGCCTTTGGTTCAACATTTGGGTTTTGACCAAGCGGGCCCGGGGTCGATTTTTGACTTTTTGGTAAAAACAATGGAAAATCTATTTCCATGCATAAGAATTGGTTAATTTAGCATTTATTAATGTTATTAAGTAAATTGTGACTAGATACAAGCAAATTGAAAGTGGAACCGAGAGGTAAAGTGGTAGTAGAGGCTTAATTTGTTTGTGGAATAGAGGTAAGTGTTTGGCCTAACCTTAGCTTGAGGGAATAGGAGTTGTGGTCTATTTGCTATGTGTTTGTATCAAGTAAGATGTAAAGGTGTGGTGACGAGAATCTATATGTTGGTGTCAAGCATGCTCGTGAGTCTTATATCATGATTTTGTGAACCTATTATGTACCAATCATGCTCAATTGATGATTAGTAATGTTGAACAAATATTATGAAAGTTTATTGGTAATTGACTATTGTTGAGTATTGACTCAAATTGAAGTTTCATTTTGTGAAGAAATTGTTGAAACGCGATTGGCTATAGCTGAATCCCTTGCCGGGATGTTTTTCGATATTGTTGATTCTCTTGCCGAGATGTTATTGTTGATTTTGAACCCTTGCCTGAATTTTATTATTGATATTGTTGGTTCCCTTGCCGGGACATATTATTTTCTATTGTTTGGGTGAGGAAGAGTGTAAAGCACGAAGGGTGATGCTGTGCATGATATTGTGAGAGAGTGTAAAGCACGAAGGGTGATGCCTCCGATATTATGAGCGTTAATACACGAATGGTGATGCCATTCCATGATTTGAGAGTTAATGCACGAAGGGTGATGCAGTGTCAATATTGTGAGGAATAATGTACGAAGGGTGATGACGTGCCATGATTATGTGAGGTAATGCACGAAGGGTGATGTCGTGTCATTTTTGTTGTTTCATATGGTGAGGATGAGAGTAAAAGTACGAAGGGTGATGCCGTGCACATGTTACCGTTCATTATTTTTATTGATTTAGATATGATGTTCATTATGCTCCTTTATTAATGCTTCTTTATTAACTTATTGTTGGAATCTGTTATTCCCCGCAGCATGTCCTCTTCCCACCTTATTCTGTTGATTCCTGTTATTATGATTCTGCCTATATATGATTTAACTGCACATGTATATATGATTGTCGTGTCCTAGAATCGTCACTACTTTGCCGAGGTTAAGCTCGACACTTACTCAGTACGTGGGGTCGGTTATACTGATACTACACTCTGCACTCTTTCATTTAGATTTCGGTAACAGACCCGTTGAGTAGCTGAGGTAGCTGCCTTCAGTCCAGCGAGATCAAGGTAGATCTGCTGGCGTCCGTAGAGCCTGAAGTCCCCCTTCCCTGTTTTAGTTTTCTGTTGTCTCTTTTCCTTCCGAGAATAATTGTACTTTCTTTTCAGACTATTATTTGTTGTAACTCATAGATGTTCGTGAAGTTGTGACTCCAGATCCGTGGGTAGACTTGTATTGGATTATTCGATCATGCTATAACTCTTACGCATTTATCATCTGTTTAACTTTAATTTCTTTTTTTAACTGTTTGGATTGATTGTTAATGTGTAGAACCCTAATAGTTGGTTTGCCTAACTTTTACGAGTAGGCGCCATCACGACTGCCAAGGGTGGGAAATTCGTGTCGTGATATTAAAGGCCTTCAAATACTTTGAAAAAACGGTTAAACTCGGCTACCCTCGGCAAATGGAAAAAGGGCTTTGATAAAATCAGCCCTCGAATAATATAAAGGCTTCGATCACATGAGCCTTCGAAAAAAGCTCAAGAGGTATTCGATAATCATTAAACAAACAAGTTACTAATAAGGTGTCGATACGTCGAACCCTCGAAAAACCCAACGGGTATAAAAAAAACATGCTAAGGCATACAAAATATTTTACTAAGTCTTTTAGCCAAAAAGAGGAAAATATTATAGCCACTTTAGAGGCCGAATCGACCCAACTTAAAGAGCCTAAGGACCAATATAAAAGAACCTAAGGGCCAATATAAAAGAACCTAAGGGCTAATATAAAAGAGCCTAAGGGCCGATCTAAAAGTGCCTAAGGGCCAATATAAAAAAGCCTAAGGGCTAACTTTATTTCGAGTTCGAGCAAACACTCACTCGACTACTAAGCCCAAGGGCTACCCAAGTACGAGCAAGTTCTCACTCGGGGACTATCTATAAAGCCTAAGGGCTAACTTTATTTCAAGTTCGAGCAAACACTCGCTCAACTACTAAGCCCAAGGGCTACCCAAGTTTGAGCAAATTCTCACTCGGGGACTATCTATAAAGCCTAAGGGCTAACTTTATTTCGAGTTCAAGCAAACACTCACTCGACTACTAAGCCCAAGGGCTACCCGAGTTCGAGAAAATTCTCACTCGGGTACTATCTATAAAAGCCTAAGGGATAACTTTTCTTCGAGTTCGAGCAAACACTCACTTGACTACTAAGCCCAAGGGCTACCCGAGTTCAAGCAAAGTCTCACTCGGGGACTATTTATAAAAGCCTAAGGGCTAACTTTACTTCGAGTTTGAGCAAATCCTCACTCGACTATAAAGCCTAAAAGCTATCTTTCATTTCAAGTCCGAAACATATACCCACTCAACCATAAAGCCCAAGGGCTGCCTTATCTCATCAACTGTCTAGTCTAAGACTACTCAAATTCAAGTTCAAATGATCATTCGGGATCTATTTATAAGAAACGTCGAGGGCTGTACTTATTTTCGACCATTACCATCTCAAGTCTGTGAACATTCAAAGGGAATTTTATGCTAAGACACTCTGACCTGCACAATGGAGTAACAGATTCCGGAGCCATGGAAGGATAAAAGTTTTGTATAAACCTATTTACAAGGGCTATAGGTTACGATCAAGAATGCCTCATAAGGGACGATCAACCTCGAAAAAAACCTAAGCAGCACGATCTTGATCAGCAGAAGCGTCTTAACACTCAGAATCTTCCCCACCGCCAGACTCGCTAGAGTTCTCGGAGTCGCCCTCAGAAAGGGCCAGCTTCCAAACTTTTGTTTCCTGAGTTGCTTACGCCACATATGATGTCGTAACAAATTGGGGTAGGGATCAAGGACTCAGTTCGTTTCTTATAGTCATACTCTAAAAAATGTGGGGACTATCTGTATACGGTCGAAATCATATGCCTCCGATCTATGGGCTCGAGGGGTCATTTTGAGCCCGAGTTCGGGCAATGTCACATTCGAGCTCGAGGGACCAGATCTGAGCTCAAGGACAGAGTGCAATGCCCGAAGACTGAAGCACGACGTACACCGAGGCCGAGTATGCTCGATCCCGAAATTATACCGTTGAGGATTTGTAACATAATGAGTTAGATTCCTGCCACGTCCCCAAGATCGTGGCACAAATCCCATAAATGATTGTACAATTTCGTACTAGGCGGTTAGACAACTGTATCAGGACTATTCCATATTGTAAATAGAAATATTTCATATTTAGGATTCCCCTATTATATAAAAGAGACCCCAATCATTTGTAACATCATCTAACTATTGAGAAAAGAATATACTCTCTGCATTTTGCCTACTGTTCATCAGCATTGTCCTTTAGCTCTACTGCTCTTACTTTGCTTTTCTTACTTAATCGTTCTTGTTGTTCTAAGCCCACCTCGAGGTCACTAAGCTCGAGCTCACCAATGTCAAGCAACATTGGTTTGATTCACTTGTTTCTTTCATTTCTACTTCATATTTCTTGATTATTAATTGGTATTAAATATAATCACGTACCACTAAAACCACAAATCAAATTTAATTATTACTCGTATTTTCAAGATAAAAATATATGAAAACTATAGAAAATGTATGGTGCATCAATTTAACGAAACGAATTAAAAATGTCTAGCAGAATACGCTCCACAACTTGTATACATTTTAAATGTTGTATTATATGAATCTAACTTCCAACTCACACAAATTATTGTTTAACAAATCTCCGCCAACTTGTGAATAACAAAGGTATTTATTTGTAATGGTCGCAATTAGTATGGTAGTTAATTAGTTGAAGACATTTAAATTGTAATAATTACAAAAGCTTATCATGTGTTTCACTTCATGGTTTTTATTTTAAAAATAAATACATCTTTATAATTATAAAAGCATGAAAATCCAACACGAAATAGAAGGTGGCAGAATTGTTTCATCGCATTTTATCCTTGTGATTGCATTAATTAATAGTTCTATTTACTACATTCGCTCGGTGCTAAAATAACAACAGCTGTCTTTGGGCAATATTTGGGTTGAAGTAAGAAAAAATGTTAATTTTTAAATTTAAAATCCTTTACAGTACGAAATGTTTTATATTTATTTTTTTTTGTTAAACTTTTGATTCCTTCCTAACCTTGTCGTTAGCTGACGAAGCTCCTTCGTGAATTGGATGAATTCTACATGTCTAAATATTCTAGGGGGGAAATTCAAATTTACCCCTCTATATTTCTCACTTTAGAAGTTATTAATTTTAATATTTTCATTTTATCCTTATGATACGACTTGCTGGAAAGTTATTAAATTTAATTTTCACTTACTTGCAATTTCATGATTTTTTGTTTTTTCATGAGGGAGAGAATGGAAGAAGTTAAGAAAATATGCTTTTTGTTGTACGGAGAAAAAGTAAAAACCTTTTTTTTATCCAGAATTTCCATAATTAGGACATTAGATTATCAGAAATCTTTTTAATCATAGTGGTAACCAATAAATTTGGTCAATTAAGCTTCGATCATAAATTAGTAATTTACCGACAAAAACTATAGAAAAAAATGATGTCTAAGCAGACAACACATGATGCGTGAGTTAGGCATATCACGAGTTTGAATCCTCCCATAAAAAAACATAATATTTAAGTGACAAAATATAATATCAGACGGGTTATTATCTGTATTTCAAATCGTGCCCAGTTAGACCTCTGGGATCAATCGATTATCAAATAAAAAGGAAAAGGTAGAGGTAAGATGTCAACTTTTTGCTTGCTTCTACTTCAGAAGATCGTCAAAGTTCTGCGAGAAATAAACACCAAAGGCAAAGTATAAAAGTAGCAAGGGAAACGGTAAAATCAAAAATGTTTTGACTGTCTTTTGAAATCATATCACTTCTTTTAAATAAGATCTTCTCCCTTATTCATCTCTCTATCTATGATGAAGACCTGCTAAGTGATTTCCCAAAGCTCTCACTATGACTAAAAAGCTCCAACGAATTTACACTCTATCCCCATTGACTGCTCGGGCTTCAACCCAGGAAGAATCAAATGTAACCTTATTGATAATCCATGATAAAAAATATGGATCATCTATGTTGAGATACGTCATCCCGACTATCCCGATCTTTAATCTGTTCATTACCCGTATCATAGTGAACTACTCCTTGTGATCGGGATGAGGTAAATACCTTCTAGCGCGAGGGGAGTACTGGGGAGATGGGGATCAGGTCTGTTCCAAAAAATTTCTAGTTTAAATTGTCCTTTATGTTTAGAAAAAATTCATTTTCATCCTTTAGATATACACATATACCGATATCATCGCTTATGTTTGCTAAAATTGAGCAATTTTAGTCCAAATAACGGAATGACACTAATGAGCCCATCGTGCTGTAGGGATGGCAATGGGGCGGTGCGGGTCGGGGGCGGGGCGGGGCGGAGCAAGGCGGTTTTAAACACATGTGGGGCGGTGTGGGTTTAAACACATGCGGGTGCAGTGCGCGTGCGGGGCGGGTCGAAATAAAAAAAATAAAAAGTGTACGGGTGCAGTGCGGGTGCGGGTTTAAAAAATTCTTTAAAGAAGGAAACTCAATTTTCTACCATAATGAAGATGAAACCCATACCGATGAAAATTGAGTCTAAGCTAAGTAAACTTCTAACATAATAAATTCGGTATTTCCAAATCAGTAGTAAAATAAAGCGAATAAATAGAAAAATTATGTGGAGAAAGAATGAATAATTCGTTTACTAGTACCCAAAAGGAAGTTACAGTAAGTCTGACACTTCTAAGCTTAACAAAATCTGCAACTCTTTAAAATTAATAAAAGTACGAGTAGATATAATAAATGTACAAAAAAAAATCCAGCCAAAAGATTAAAAAATAAATAAACTAACAAAATAAAGGGAAAAAAAGTTAAGCGGGTGCGGGGCGAGGCGGGGCGGGTGTGGATGCGATGCGGGTGAACGCGAGTGCATTTGCTAAGCGGGGCGGGTTAAAATTTTGCGTGTTAAGAGAAAACCCGCACCGCACCCACACCGTCCCGCACCACCTGCTATCCCTACGTGCATCAAACAAATTTTATTAGCACCATATTAGATATCTATCCTCATAGAAATGAGATTTAATGATGCATTGATATGGAAATTAACCCTTTTCTGTTTAGAAATAAGGAGATAACCAAAGAGACGATAAGGGAGATTTAAGAATCAAACAATAATGTTTGTAAAAAATATTACTCCACTTCAGTATGAGCATAAATCAATATATTTGGAGTAATCAATACAGCATATTTGTTTTAGTCTCTTTCATTACTATGCTTTTGCAAAACAAGAAGCATAAAAGATACATATTGTAAACTAGCTAGTTGCAATTTCTAGTTGAACATTCTTCCAAGCAGCTTTCCATCAGCTCCGAATCTACAAATAATTTGTTCAAATATATGTTAAAAATTACCTTATATAAACTTCATGACATGTCTGCAAATATATTGAATTGTTGAAAAAAAAAGAAAGCTAAGGAAAGAATTATACCTTCTCTAAACTTGGAGCAACGTTCAGTTGAACAAGCAAAATTACAGTTCAATACTTCAGGAGAAACAGGAAGTTGGCATTGTTTCAGGCAATCGTCAAGGCAATGGGGAGTTCTACTTAAGGCACATGCAAGTATACATTTTGCTTTGCAAGATATTCCATCATCGCCAACAGCTTCATTATTTGTGGCTTCAGCATTTGCTAAAATAGACACAATAAGGAAAACTGCCACTAGAACTTTTGTGAAATTCATGATTTGTAATATGATGCGCTTCCTCTCCTTGATTGAATTTTCTTTTTTTACTTTGTAACTTGGGTGTTTGGTGAAAGTAAAGTATTGCTATTTATAGTAAGGACTTTATGTCAAATTTAAGACAAATTATACTATAATTTGATCCAAAGAATCGGATTACATCCAAATAAATTATTGGATCAGGCTTTTCATGTTTTGAAAGATGTGTACAGCCTGTGTTGTAGCTGTATCATTTGATTCCAAGAAAATACTTGTACTTCCTATTCATAACAAAACGAATAATTTAACTCTTAGGATTAAAAATTAATATAATAATACATAATACTTAACCATGAATCAGTTATAGATATGTGACGACCCAAAGGGACATCACTGGATTTCTCCCTTATTCCGCACTTCCGAGGCCTTTAAAACCTCACTTATAGTTGCCTCGATTTGCGTGCGCAGTCCGGGCGCGTAGCCGGAAAACTTTTATATTGAAATATGTGAAATCTGTGAAAATTTGAAGAATTTTGATATTAATATGATTAAAGTTGAGTTCGGTCAATATTTTTGATAAACGGACCCGGACCCATAATTTAACGGTCCCGGAAGGCCCGTAGAAAAATATGGGACTCGGGCAAGTGCCCAGAGTTGAAATTCGAGGTCTAGAACCCGATTATAAGAATTTTTCTGTTAAATTATTTTTCTAAAATTGTTAAGAAAAATGAAAATAAGAATTGATTAAAAGACCATGGTATCGGGCTCGTATTTTGGTTCCGACGCCCGGTACAAGTCTTATATATTGTTTAAGCGCTTTCTGTGAAGTTTGGTCGAAATCGAACGTCATTTGACGTGTTTCGGACTATGAGTTCCAAGTTTGAAAGTTTATGAAGTTTAAAAGAAAAATCATGAGTTTTGAGGCTTGATTCAATGATTTTGATGTTGTTATGGCGATTTGATCGCTCGAGTAAGTTCGTAGGATGTTATTGAGTTAGTGTGTATGATTGATTAGGAGCCCCGAGGGCTCGGGAGTGAATTGGAGGTGGTTCGGGGTGTTTTTACACTTAGGTTGGTAGCAGATTTTTCTGCAATTTCTGCCCAGTGATTCCTTCTTCGCGTCCGCGGCCTTAGGCTCGCGTTCGCGTAGAGTCATTTGACTCTGAGGATTCAGCCTTTTTTACTCTTCGCGTTCGCGTATATAGCCTCGCGAACGCATAGTGTTGCATACCCCTTCCTCGCGTTCGCGTAGGCCAAGTTCTGGACCCCCAGCATTTTCTTCTACGCGTTCGCGTTCCCTTTCACGCATTCGCGATGTGTTGCCCAGTTTATCCTTTGCGAACGCGGCCCCTTTCCCGCGAACGCGAAAGGCAATTTTGCCCAGCGAATTTTTAAGTCTAAAACAGAACCAGTGACGGGGAAAACATATCATTTCACGAGCTCTTCCTTCTCCAAAGTCCTAGGACGAATGTTAGAGCACTTCTTCATCAAAACTTCTTGGGTAAACATTGCTAACTTGTTTTCTTCAATTTTCTTCATTAATTACTAATTTCGTAGCCCTAAATCATGAATTCAAGGTAGAAATTAGGGGTTTTGGGTAGAGTTAGAGTTTTGGGAACTTTGGGTGATTCAACCTCGATTTGGGGTGGGAATTTTGGGTGATTCAACCTCGATTTGGGGTGAGAATTTTGGGTGATTCAACCTCGATTTGGGGTCGAATCTTAAAATAAATTATATATTTGAACTCGTGGGGTTATGGGTGACTAGGTTTTGGTCCGAACCTCGTGTTTGGACCATGTGAGCTCGGTGTCGAGTTTTGGTATTTTTGGAAGAATGCTAGAAAACTCATTTCTAGGCTATGGGATTATGTTGTTGAGCCCTAATTGATATTATTGAATTAATTATGCCTAGATACCATTGTTTCAGAGTCGGATTTTAGAGGAAAGGGGGTATTCGAGAGTTGATTGCTATTCTTTGGACCGAGGTAAGTGTTTGATCTATCTTTGGCTTGAGGGAATAAGATTAGAGTATTATTTATTGTTAATTTCTAAATGATTGAGTACGGTGTATAGGCATGGTGACGAGTATCTATACACCGGTGTCTAGTATAACCGTGGGTCTTTTGTTGGTACTTGTTTTGGTATACTTTGGGGCTCTCCTAAGCTAATTAATGATTTTCTACATAATGTGAGAAGTTTCAGGATTATTTATGAATTGTAAATTCTTGGAAAGAGATGTGATTATCTCCCTTGCCGGGATGTGTAAGTTGTTGATATTGCTCCCTTGCCGGCATTTGGATGTTTAATTGTGTTCTTCCCTTGTCGGGACATTTCTTGTTATTATTTATTTCCCTCGCCTGTTTGGTTATGATTGCTGTTTGGGTGAGGAAGAGTGATTATGCACGAAGGGTCATTCCGTGCCATTGTTGATTATATTATGCACGAAGGGTCATTCCGTGCCATTGTTTGATTATATTCGCACAAAGGGACATTCCGTGCTGTTGTTGATTATATTATGCACGAAGAGTCATTCCATGCCATTGTTGATTATATTTGCACGAAGGATCATTCCGTGTTATGAAATGAGAGTTATGTGCGGAAAGCACGAAGTTTGATGCCGTGCATTTTTATTTGATTGCTTTGGGTGAGGATGAGAGTAAAAGCACGAAGGTTGATGCCGTGCAACTGTTGGATTTCTTGTCTCTGTTAATTATTGTTGTGCCCTGCTTATTATTTAAGTTGATGACTTTTATATCCAGATTGTACTCCCCCATAGCATGTTTCCCTCCCTTTTAACTGTTTAGTTTTGGTATTATTTCTTTTTATTGCACATATATATACAGAACTGTACAGGTTGATTGGTAGTCCTGTCTATCCTCGTTACTACTTCACCGGGGTTAGGCCAGGCACTTACCAGCACATGGGGTCGGTTGTGCTGATGCTACACTTCTGTGCTTTTTGCATAGATCACAGTACCGGAGCAGCTTTTGGATCACAGCAGTAGCACGGTGAGTGGGAGCTGACTTCGGTCCAGGGACTACGAGGTATCCTAGCTGGCGTTCGCAGGCCGGAGTCCGTTTCCATATTTTCTGTTTGTTTTCATTGTACCGAGACATACATGATGTATTTTTCTATTCAGGCTTGTTTGTAGCACTCATTAGTAGTCCGTGAGATAGCGACTCCAGTCCTTGGGTAGTGACATATTTAACTTCCGCATTTTGGATTTTCATTTACTTATGTTATAAAAGACTTCCGCTTTCATTTAAAGGTTTATTATTGTTATTGTTGCTGTGTTGTTATTGAAAGGGTTAAATGTTTGACTTTCCTAGCTCCAATAGTATGCGCCATCACGACTCCCGATGGTGGGAAATTCGGGTCTTAACAAGTTGGTATCAGAGCTCTAGGTTGCATAGGTCTCGCTACTCACAGACAAACTTGGTAGAGTTTGAGGGATCGGTACGAAGACGTTTGCATTTATCCCGCAGAGGATACGAAGTTAGGAAAAGTTTCACTTTTGTTCTTTCTTGTCGTGCAATTCTTTTCCTCAAATACTGATTGTCTTTCTACTCTGTTCTTTTGCAAATGGCGAGAACACGTGCTTCCTCTTCTACCGCGCAGCAGCCCGAGCCCCCAGCAGCAACTCCTGCGAGGGGCAGAGGCCGAGGCCGTGCCAGAGGCCGAGGCAGGGGCAGAGCTCAGCCCCGGGCAGCAGTCCCAGAGGTGGAGCCTCATATTGACTATGAT
>MU721085.1:52305-65940 GCA_026770625.1 Nicotiana glauca | reverse complement strand
GGGGGGAGATTAATGAATTGATACTATGCATGGCAGGGGGCAAAACTCTCATCAGAAAGCATATGATCAGCTGTTTAAGGCTATGTTGCTCGGGCTCTCCGAAAATATGGCCGGATACGTGTCGGATCCTCCAAAAGTAGTGCATTTTTTAAGGATCCGACACGGGTACGACTACATTTTGGAGAGTTGTGCAACATAGGTTTAAGGGCCCAAATGAAACTGAATTACCAGCATGCTATTTCCAAAAACCAAAGTAGAGAAAGGCTAAAATATCCAGCTTGAAGCAACTTAGTAATTCAGACAGCTGCTGGACCCCAGGTCAAAGATTCTAAGTGCTTTGACATTTTTTAAAATGAAAAATAGGCGGCTGGGAGAGGTCATCATAGTGGAGCCATTTGAGGATCTGAGTTGGAAAGTGAATAAATTTAATCAAACTTCTAAAACAAAAGGGTAATAACTTCTGGAGTATCTCCAATTTAATTAAAAGTTTTAACATATCAAATCTTGGCAACTCTATAACGATTTATGATTTGCCAGAGCATTGCTGTTTTACTGTAATTTCCATATATCTGGGCAGACAAACAATTACTGGTTCTCTTGCAATGAGAACTTGAATGGTAATTGACATGTCACCTTTAGGACTGCAATTAGTTACTATGAATTACCATAGAGTATATGCCAATAGTTAGTGATTCTCTTGCAATGAGAATTTTAAGGGATATGTCACCTTCGGATTGCCTTCAATTACCATAGCGAACATTTGTCTTGAAACTTATACCTGATTGAATATTTTTTCCCCAACGCTAAACAGAAAGAAGAGATAGAAAACATAACATAATCAGGATAACAAAGGCGACAAGAAAAAAAAGGGAACGTGTATGAAGCCATATTAAAATTTCTGATACAAAATTTTTCAAGATATCTGCCTGAATTCTACTATACTATACAAAAAAAGGGTCATGGAAACTCACTTCCTCATAGGAATAACTTTCAAATTCCAACAGCTTTAGCTTATTCTGCCACAGAGATCAATTCGGATGATACTTCTTGGGACTGGAGAATCTTTTTTGTCTCTCCTCTCAGAAATCTTTTACTGTGTGCCACCCTTATTGGTCTCCCCATAAATTCCTATGGATAAGGATATACTTAAATCAGGTTTTTGACATTAACCAGATGCAACAATTATAGTCCATGAAAAAGGAGCAAATAAAGAACAGGACAAGCAGTTAAACCCAAAATTACCTTTCCCTCAAAAGAGGATAATGCGGCATCCGCCTCCACCTTGGTGTTAAAAGAAACAAATCCATATCCTGCAGATCGTCTTGGATTATCACTGTTGAATATGACTTCAGCAGAAACAACATCTGCCCCATTAGCCTTAAAGAACTCCATAAGATCCTTAGACCTTGCTTCAAAATGCAAATTAGCCACAAACACATTGTGTACAGGCAGTGGCTTGGACGGCGGCGGAGAAGAAGGTTTCACAGTCTTTGGCTTAGCCCAGGCAAGTCTCAATGGTCTACCCTCAAGTTCCTGGTCAAGTTTTAACATCCAATAACGCAACTCAACACAAAAAATCAAATACCGATAAGAGTTTTTCTGGAAGAGTTAATGATAGAGATACTTACATAGGCTTCAAGATTTTCAAGAACTGCCTTAGCTTCCTCATGAGAACCCATTGTGACAAAGACTAAACCCCTGCTTCTGGTCTTGTTGTACATTGCAACCTTGAGGTGAAAAAACAGACAACAAACCCATCTCAGAAAACACATAATCAAACCTTAAAATACTGAATAAGCTCAGGCGGGTATTTGGTACAGCAGAGAATAGTTTCCATGATTGAAATCATTTTCTAGCATTTTGGTACGAGAAAATATCCTTCAAAAAATTTCTCCATCAAAAGAAATGAAGTTGACTTCTGTAACTTATGGATGTAAGTCGGTTTCCTTGCAAATACTACAATTCTTAATCCATAACAGTAACTACAACCTCCATTTTTACATTGTTTTCAATATTTCTTTTTACAACAACACTCAGTCCCAAACAACTTGAGGTCGGCAATATGAATCCTTATTCCTTTCATTTAGCTCAACTTATATCATTATCATTACCAAAATAAAATAAAAGTGCAAGTCTTATATATATATATATAGTAGCAGTAACAATAACAATAATATTAATATAGAAGTTCTCTACCAAGTCTAAAACCTATTCCTAACTAGTAGGTATCACCTATATGGTATTTTTCTCTTCCATGTGCCATATCTTTAGTTAAGGCTGCATTGATTAGGTCTTTCGAGACAACTTCCTTCCATGAAATTTTAGGTCTATCCCGTCCCCTTTTAACGCTTTCCCCTACCATAGTTTCATACCTACAAAGCGGAGCATCCGTAGGTCGATGCAGGACATGACCAAACTATCTCAACCGACTTTCTATTATTGTATCCTCAATTTGTATTACTTGTACCTTCTGACGAATGAGTCATTTTTTCTTATCAAATTTTGAGTGACTGCACATATTCCATCTTAGCATTAGCATTTCTCCAACACTCATATGGCTATGCTGAACTTTAGCAGCCCAACATTCACTACCATATAACATAGTCGGTCTTATAGTTATTTTATAATTTACCTTTCACCCTGGTAGGAATCCTTCTATAACATAACACCCTGATAGTACTTCTTCATTTCAACCATCCGGTTTAATCCTATGAGTAACATCTTCATCTATCATTCTATTCTCTTGAAACAACGAGCCTAGATATCTAAAAAATTTGCATTTTGGCACCATTCCATGTGGTCACACCTCAATTCACTTTTCTCATGCTGACCAAATTTGCAGTGCATGTACTCAGTCTGTCTTCTACGTATCTTTAAACTGTTACTCTCTAATATGTTTCTCCATAGCTCATGCTTTCGGTTGACACCTGTAATGACCCAACCGGTCGTTTTGAGCTTTTGCACTTTGATCGCCAGTTCTCGGGCATGACTTGCCCCGTGTTATGTATTATGACTGATATAGATCGTTGGTTTTGGGATTTCATGGAAATACGTATGAATTTGAAAGAAAGGTATCAGTTGAAAGCTTTGAATTAGAAAGAGTTGACCAAGAGTTGATTTATTTGTACATGAGCTCGGATCGGAGTTTTTATGATTTGGTTAGCTTCGTCAGGTGATTTATGGCTTAGGAGCGCGATCGGAATGCATTTTGGAAGTCCGTGGAAGGATTTGACTTGAATTGGCAAAGTTAGTATTTTGGCGGATTCCGGTTAATAGGTGAAATTTTGATCCGAGGGTCGGAATGGAATTCCGAGAGTTGCTGTAGCATTGTTATGTCATTTGGGATGTGTGTGCAAAATTTCAGGTCATTCGGACGACGTTTGATAGACTTTTTGATCGAATTCGGAATTCGAAAGTTTAGGAATTCTTAGGCTTGAATCCGAGGGTGATTTGATATTTTGATGTTGTTTTGAGCGTTCCGAAGGTTGGAACAAGTTTGAATTATGTTATGGGGTGTGTTGGCATGTTTGGTCGGGGTCCCATGAGGCTCGGATATGTTTTGGAAGAGTTTTTGGAAGATTTTGGCGCTTTGAAAATAAGCACATAATGATCCAAATGTCCATTTTTAGTTCTAGAGATTGAAATTTGATTTTGAGACTTCCAGAATTTTGATAATGAATTATAGGAGTGATATGGAAAGTTTGGTCTAATTTCATCAAGTCGCGATTGGGTTTTTGACGCGAATCATGAGTTAATTGTTTAACGAGCGAAATGGATATTGCACTGAGCAAACGAGCTCCAAATTGAGTTTCGATTGAAGGAATATGTTCGTATCATTATTTGTGACTCATAAGAACGAGAATCGTCGAATTCCGAGTTCGTATGATGGAGTTAAAGCATTTTTAGTGAAATAAAAAGCTGCCGAAATTTTCTGGGCAATTGCTGGTATTTTCGCAGATGCGGTGAACAGTACCGCATCTGCGGTGAACAGTAAAAAAAATTAATTTCTGGGCAGTGTATAATTCGAGCAGTCCGAGAGTTTTCTCATTTTTGGAGCTATGGAGCTCGGATTGAAGCAATTTTCGAAGCGATTTTCACCATATGGATTGGGGTAAGTGTCCTATATCCAAAAGTGATTATATTTAATGATTCCATGGTTATTTTCATCAAGAATTAGTGAATCAAATGGAAGAAATTGAAAAAAATTTGTAAACCTTTCAAAAGCGAAAATTCTAGGTTTTGAGGCCGAATTATTGTCGGATTTTGGTAAAATTTGTTTGGTTGGACTCGTGGTTGGATGGGGTTTCATATTTTGTAACTTTTGCCGGGTTTCGAGAAGTGGGTCCGGGGCTCGGGTTTTGGTAATTTCGGGATTTGTGCCCGTTATTGATTGTTTTCGCTTGGGCTTTATTCCCTTAGCATATTGTGATGAATTCGGTCCAATTTTGGAGAGATTCGACGTGCGTGGAGGCCGATTTGAGGGGCAAAGGCGTCGCGAGCTGGAGATTTCGCCGGTGTAATGACTGTAAATGATATTCTGAGGGTTTGAAACCCCGGATTTGCACATCATAGTGCTATAATAAGGTGATTTGCACACCGGATAGCAAGCGTGGGGTAGAGCACCGTTGGAGATTGTGACTTGGTCCGTCCCGATTGATGAATTTACTGCGTATTTGACTGAAATTTACTTGTTATCATCATAAGTTGGGTTGGTTGCTATATTTGGGCTTCGTGCCAGCTATTTGAACCCTTCGGGGATGGTTGTTGATAATTCCTCACTGTTTTAATTATATATTTGAACTCAGTCACGTATTTTCAACTGTTTTAAAACTCAACCAAGTTTATTATGCCTTAAACGCTTGAAATGATATTTTCAAAAAAATATCTTAGGCTGAGCATCATGTTTTACTGTCGCCCGAGTGGCTTGTTGATCTTTGACTGGGAAAGACCGAGGGCCTGTATTGTGAGGATACGTTTGGATCGGGTTGCACGCCGCAGCAGTGTTATACTGATATTGATATGAGGCCGAGGGCCTAGATTGATGCCACGAGATGGCTTGATATTGCGCTTGGGCCGTAAGGGGCCCCTCCCGGAGTCTGCACACCCCCAGTGAGCACCGTCGACGATAAACGGATTGGGCTGCACGCCGTAGCGATATGTGGAACGGGCTGCACTCCGCAGCGGTACCGGTACTGTTTGATGTGTTTGCATTATCTTATTTGTCTGCTATTATCTGTTGTTTTGTGCTACTTCTTGCAATATAGACCTGATACTCTGGCATATCTTGATAACTGAGTGTTGTGCCCGCGGGGCGGAAATTCTGTGCTTATCTGCACTATTTGTTTTGCATTCATTTGCATAACCGCTGAAAAAGGATATTTCAAAAGTGGCTTAAACTGTGTTAAGATGTTTTTTTTCTAAAGATTTCATAGCTTCACTGTTTTCTAAAAAGGGTTTACACTGCTTCTATATAGCATGATAATTTGCCATACGTGATTTCTTACCGCTCAGTTGTTATTTACCTTTATTACTGACTGAGTTGGAGTACTCACTTTACTCCTTGCACCTCGTGTGCAGATGCAGGTATCTATTCACCCGGTGGCGGGTTTTGGCCGATCAGAGGCAGAGTTATATGAGTTAAGGAGGTGACTGCCGGCGTTCGCAGCACCATTTTCCTCTCTTTTGTTCATTACTCCGGTTTTGTATACTTTAGACCTTGTATTGGATTTACATTCTGATAGATGCTCGTGACTTGTGACACCCCGATTAGGGCTGTGTTGGGTTGTATTTCCGTTAATTAATATTTTTAAGTCATATTCAAGTTGTTTATTTATGTTTAACTATTTTTGAATTGACGAATTGGGTTTAGTTGGTTGGCCTTGTCCCCAAGAGAGGCGTCATCACGACCGGGTCCGAGTTTGGGTCGTGACAGCACCCCTGCTAGTTTCATAAATTAGCATAATAGCATCGGCAAATGGCATACTTTTTCTTTCGATTGACACCAGCGGCGAAGCCACGTAGCTCCAAAAGGTGCCAATTGGCACCCCTTTGTCGAAAAATTATAGTATTATTTAGATAGGTAAAAGTTATTTTTGAATATCTGTATACTATATGTTGCATCCACTTGACTTCTTCGTATATTTACTTCTTTAAATTTTGACACCCCTTAATGAAAATCAGAGCTCCCCTAGTGGTTGACACCCTCGTTAGCATTCAATATTCTTTTTTATAACCCAAAAATCCTCAAGGGCCAGTAGCACACGGTTTGCAACTCGATGGATAATGGACACGTCTCTATCACTCTCCACTTAAATACCAAACTTTTGTCTCGCAGGGTCCAAACTCATAACACACACCTAACCTACTCGTTCAGTGCTGCACTCTTACCACTTGGCCAAAGCTCTAGGGCTGACATTGTTTTCAATAGATAATAGCACTAACAAAACATAACTGAAACTCTATCTTCATACCATATCCTGCAGCATGTATTTTTATCATATCTCACCCTACTTCATATTCAATCAAACACTAGAAAATGATATCACAAGTTAAAACATCTTTCTCCATACCAAAAGCAGAAAGTTTTAAAGGTGCAAACCTCAATATCCAGAACAGTACCATATTTCTCAAACAGAGGGCGAAGGTCATCCGCTGTGGAAGTCCAAGGAGCATTCTGAGCAAGAATTCTTGTTCTAGAACTTTCATCTTCAGATTGTTCTTCTTGGTCTTGTTGCAATTCTGGAGTTTGGGCCGACGAAGAGCAATGGGAGATGTAAAGGTAGGGTTTTTGGGGTTTAATAGGGAGTAATGGGGATAAAGAAGAAATGTGAAAAGAAACGGTAGAAGGGGATAAAATGGGAATTGTAGATTGGTGGTGAAGGCAAAACAAAGCGGGTGAAGAAGAAGAAGGGAATTGGGTGGTGAAGAAATGAAGCTGAGATGGAGAAAACAACAGGCGAAGTAACGCCATTGCAGCTGCAGTTGGGATAGTTTACCGGATAAAGCTTGGAATTGGAATTTGGAACTAAGGAGACGACTGGATAAGGGTCATAAAATGAAATTTACACGGCAATTTCCTTTTTATTCTTTTTACCTTGGGAAAAAGAAGTGATTTTTATTAGGCAAACTTATGCAAAGTTACAAAATAAGTCTCAATTTATCAACATCTAACCATTAGTCGTATATACTTATCAAAATTAGCCAAACATATATAAAAATTAAAAAATCAAATAAATAAGGTTCTTTCTCTCAAAGAACCACATGCAAAAATCACCTTCCATATTTTTAAGCGTGATTAGCAGCATTAGGTGCAAGACGGAAAGGAAATTTCATGATTAAGTAGCAAATAAGGTGATGAAATAAAAAAATACAATATACCAAAAAACTAAGCAAAAAAAAAACTTTTTCAATGGGTATAGTTGAAATTCATTGAAAATATATAGATAAGTCAATATACAAAATTTGAGGAAGATTAGAGGTGATTTGGACTGATTTTGTATCAAAATTCATAATTAAATCGAGTTTAAAAAATTATTCTGCGACACATGTATCAAACATGTATCATGCATGTATCTCAGACACAGGTATACATGTGATACACAATTGATACAAATATGATACATATGTGATACACAGTGTGATATACATATCTTTTTTTTTATGTTCAGTTTTTACTTCAAATTTTCAATTTAAATCACCTCAAAACTTCACTGAGCCATCCCAAAGTAGGGATAAAAACAATTATGTTATGAACAATAAAAGTAGAAAAGAATATTGCAGAGAAAAGTAGGGAGAGAGAATTCTTATTGATTTGGGATGAATTACAATGGAATAGGACCCCTCTATTTATAGGGAAAGAGTGACTTAGCCACCAAGTAAAATCCCAAAAAATTCTCTAAAATATAGACATTCACATTAAATATATTTCTATTTATAACACTCCTCATTGAATGTGTATTCAACAGATAATGTACCTCGTTAAAACTTTAACTAAAATAAAATCCAGTGGGAAAAAATTCTAGAGAAGGAAAAAGAGTACACATATATAACAATACGCCTTTTGGTTGCCTCATTAAAAACCTTACAAGAAAAACCCAGTGGGACAAAATCTTGTAAGGGAAAAAGAGTACGATGTGTATTAACTCTCCCTGATGAGAGCATCAATTCACATCTTTGAGCCGTCGCATCCAAATGTTGTACACTAGCTTCTTGAAGATTGACATCGATAGAGATTTAGTGAACAAATCAGCCATATTATCACTTCAATGAATATGTTGCACCTTGAAATCGTCATTCTTATATATAGGTAATCTCTTCAAATAATATCGTGGAATAGGCTTTTCAATATCTCCATAGAGGTATTCTCGCAATTACATTATCATGTTTATAGTTATAGCAAGATTCATAAAAGTTAAGTCATATACACCATATAAAATAGGCTTTAAATGCATATCAAGTTTTCATATTATGTTAGAAATATAAGATAAATAAAAGTGATTGCACACACCATTGACTTTATACTTTTAGGTGTTTGGTCTATAGGTCAAAAACTACATGTCTTCCATATGAAACCAATTATAGTCAAATTTTATCTCTTCCGTTTGGCCAATATTTTTGTGTCTGTATTCGACAGGCTTAAGATCCTCATCTATACTTAGCGATATCAAGATGTAGTCGACAAACATTTATGTCGGTTCCAACATCCTTATTTTTCATAAAGACATAACATAGAGATCTCTTCATTCATATATTAAGGTACTTGAATCTCTCATGAGATTTTATGAAGTGTTATGTCATGTGATCTTCTAGATCACTTGCCTCCTTTATTATGATCATTTTGCTCATATGCTCATCTTCTTTATCAAGAAGTTTATTTGAAATCGATTTGTCGATATGCTTTAAGCGTACTATAGACTTTGTCCTTGTAGGACTTAATAGGAGCATTTACAGTAAGAATATAACTACTTTCTTTGGGTTAGCAAATGCGTCTGGCATGTTTTCCAATATATTGCAGATGAATTATCTTTTTATGAAATTCAAGTTCACATTATCTTATTCGAGGATCTAGATGTACAAATGATAATTCATTCGACGTGACGTTTTCTCAATTGTTTATCTTGTCTCCCCCTCATGTTAGAAAAACTAACTGTTGGCCCAAGAACATGTGAAGTTTTGAAGAATGACAAATAAACTCAGTCATGGACCAGGTCCATCCTGTGAAGCACAGTCATTATCAATCTATGCATGTGAGATACACGTGAAGGAGATAAGTCTTACTGATCAAGCAGCTATATCTCCTGATCTGATCGAAAATGTTGCATATTAGATAAGGGAAGAAAGTCTCCTTATATGAAAAGAACACAATCTAGGATGAAGATAGTATTAGAGTTTGAGATCACCATGAACTCTTCTACGATAGAAGAGCAGCAATTGAGTCCCAATTAAACTCTGATTACTAACCCATTAAATGTCAGTGTTGTTCTCGTTTACAGGTAATGCGCATACGCAGAAGTTAAACTAAATTGAGAGTAAAAGAGCAAGGCAATTTTGCAAGCAATTTATGTGTGATTTGAGTGTGCACTCCTGAAGCTACTTGAACGAGATAGAAAAACCAGTTCCAATGTGTCTATCTTTTATTCTAGTTCAATTTAGTAGGTGGCTTAAAATTGTACCTTTCAGCTTTCATAGAAGCAATTGTATTAGGTACCTAGAGTGTTCAAGTTATAGCTAACTTGAAGTTGTCGCAATAGTTGAGGTTGTGTGCCACAACGGGATTAGAGTTAATACTTAAGTTTAGTGCGTACCTCAATCCGAAATGATACACAGGCACGCCATGAAGACGAACAATCTCCCAGATATAGATCTCAGCTAACCTCTCAGAAAAATAGGAGACTGCTACAGGAATGAAATGTGTTGTCTTGGTCAGCCTATCAAGAATAACCCACACTACATTGAACTTCCTTTGAGTCTGTGGGAGTCCAACAATGAAGTCTATAGTGATACACTCCCACTTTCACTCAGGAATCTCAGTCTTCTGGAATAAACCACCGGGCCTCTAATGCTCGTACTTAAGCTACTGACAGTTCAAACACCGAGCCACATGTGCAATAATGTCCTTCTTCGTTCTCCGCCATTAATAATGTTTCCGCAAATCCTGATACATCTTAGCGACGCCCGAATGAATAAAGTATCGGGAACTATGGGCCTCCTCTAAAATCGACTCTCAAAGCCCATCCACATTAAGCACACAAATGCGACCCTGCAATCTCAAAACTCTATCATTTCCTAAGGTTACCTGCTTGGCACCTCCGTGTTGCAACGTGTCTCTAAGGACACACAAATGGGGATCATTATACTGCCGATCTTGAATACGCTCCAATAAAGAAGAACGAGCGATTGTGAAAGCTAACACACGGCTGGTCTCAGAAACATCCAACCTTACAAACTGATTGGCCAAATCCTGAACATCCAAGGCAAGCGGTCTCTCACCGGCCAAAATATAAGCAAGACTGCCCATACTGGCTGGCTTCCTACTCAAAGCATCGGCCACCACATTGGCCTTTCCCGGATGATATATGATGGTGATATCATAGTATATCAAGTTTTAACAGCTCCAACCACCTTCTCTGCCTCAAATTTAGCTCATTCTGCTTGAACAAGTACTGCAAACTCTTGTGATCCGTGAACACCTCACATGCCACGCCATACAAATAATGCCTCCAAATCTTCAATGCATGAACAATGACTGCTTACTCCAAATCATGAACCGGATAGTTCTTCTCATGAATCTTCAACTACCGTAAGGCATAGGTAATGACCTTATCATCCTGCATTAACACCACACCAAGTACAATACGAGATTCATCACAATAAACTATATATAGCCATGAACCTGCGGGCAAAACCAACACTAGTGCCGTAGTCAAAGCTGTCTTGAGCTTCTGGAAGCTCGCCTCACACTCGTTCGGCCACCTGAACTAGGCATAATGCTGTATTCTGGGCCGGGCCCGGGGCTGGACTAAACGGGCATGGGATAAACGGTCCTAGGCTCTGGCGGTCCCGGGCTTCGTGGGCTCAACGGGTGGAACCAGCCCATGACGGGCCTAAGTCCACATGGTCCTGGGCTAAATGGGTCGGGCTCGCAGGCCCATACGGGCCTAACGGGCTTTTTTATTTTTGGGCTATTTTTTTTGTTTAAGGCAATTTCTTGTAAACCATATATGTATATACTATTTTAAATTGCTCTTATACATGGCTATATAAATATATGTAGTATATATAATATAGAAACCTAATTATTAAAGTGCTTGAAGAAAAAGTAAATTAACAAAATAATAGTAAAACTAAATTAGCATGCATAATAAATTAATAACAAAGTAAAACATTAATCATAAATACGTCTAATAATTTTAAAATAACACAAATTGTTGAAAAATCTTAAAGATGAATTTTCGGATAAATACGCTCAAGACAATACTTTATATGCCTCCTTAAAATGCCTGTGGTACACCCTGAACGAAAATTTAAGATTCTTCCACAGTTCTTGCACTTTAATATTTGTCCTTCTTCATTTTCTTCAAGCACTTCAAAGTGTTGCGAAACAAATAAGCGCACTCTTTCCGAACGAGGCACGATTTAACTTGAAATTTGAGATTGAGACTTGAAGCCTTGAAAATTGGAGATTGAGAGATTGAGAGAAATTTAGATTGAGAAATGAGTATTGAGTATTGAAATGAAGAAGAGGGAGGGGGTATTTATAGTTTTAGAGAAGTTTAGTTTTGTAAATTGAAAAAAAAAGGCTATTTGTGCAATATGACCGTTGATGGTCATTGGGGGTGGGGCCCTCCTTTTGAAAAATCTTGTTTTGTAGTATATATATATATATATAGTCAAAGGAATGTCTTATAATTTTTATTATCAAAAATGGCATATCTTTCTTAGTCTCCTTTCCCCCCAATGAAATGAGCACAACAAGGTACTAATACCACCATTAAAAGGAAAAAAAACTAAAGAAGATGTGCCAAAGTACAAGTTACACCATAATCTACATTGTATCTCTAACAAGTCTCATAAATCCTTCAAGGTTCGGAGGAGGTTCAGTTGGTGGTGGTGGAAAAGAAGCTTGTACATCACCACTTCCGGGCGAAGCAACATCCTCCGCAAGTTCTGCTATCATTTCTTCATAAGCTTCGTCTATCTCCGATTGTGTTTCTGCAAGTCCAAAGTTTCATCTTTCCGAGCCGATCCAATCTCTGAATAGTACTGATATTTTCAAGCTCTCCCTCATAGATGCTCTATTTGAAGTCTTGCTTGACTGAAAGCACTCTCCGATGCAATTGTTGAAGCTTGAATAGCTAAAATATCCCGAGCCATCCTTGCAAGAACCGGAAAATATTTTTCCCTTGCCTTCCACCATTCCAAAAGATCAAATCTGCCGTTTGGATTCTCTTTTTCAAGTCCCTGCGAAAAATAAACTTGAAGCTCATTTAGATGTGAAGTTTCATCAAAATTATCACCTTGAGAACCCCTGAACTCCGTCCAAGATTTAAGTGCTTTTAGGCCCGCAGCTCTTTTAGACGATTGTGAACTAGACGAAGTAGGGATTGGAACATTTGGCCTAGCATGATCTAAGGCAAGTTGATAAGCATTATAAATTGTTTGAGAATTAATTTTAATTGAGGCTTTTGCATCTGCAAGTGTAGCAAATTCCTCATCTGAAAGATCTAAAGCCTTATAAATATTTGAGTACCAAAAGTGAGGACCTCCTAATTCCATTGTAGGATTTAACATTGCACCAACACCATAAATATGGGAGATAGGGAAAAAATATTTTTTAAACTTTTCTTTCATTGCATTTATAGCACGTTTATAAATTTCCCCACCCTCCGAAAATTCAACAAACAAATCACATAGTGCTGCAATATAAAACTAAACAGTTTGAAATAGTAGGATAATATTGCCCAGAAAATGCATTTGTAGCAATTTGAAAATGTTCTAAAAAATCTATAAGAATTTTAACATTCGTCAAATCTTGAGTTGTAAGCATTTTATCATCATCCTCACCACCAACACGAGCATTAAATGTTGCATTAATTGGGTTTCTATATTCATATGCAACTACTTTTTACAACTACTAAACTTTCGTACATACAATTCCATCTAGTCGGACAAGCTTTAGGAACCTTTCTTTCTCTAAGGCCGTATTCATCACATTTTTTAAAATACTCTCTAAGTCTACTTCTACGGTTTGAATAAAAAAGCTAATTAAGAGCCATTCTAACATTTGCAATTTCTAAATTTAAAACTCTCATACCATCACCGACAATTAAATGGTAAATATGACAAATACATCTCACATGAAAACAATTACTAAATGCAGGATTTAGTGTTGTTGTAAGTACGCCTATAGTATTAGTGTTACTAGAAGCATTATACATAGAAATTGCCATTATTTTATCTCTAATGCAAAAATATCTACAAATATCTGGAACAGTATTAGCAATAAACTTACCTGTATGACGTGAATTAATTATTCTATAAGCAATAATGCATTTTTGCATTATCCACTCCTCATCTATCTAATGACTTGTAACAGTTAGATAATCACAGTCATTATTACTTCTACCAATATCAGTA
>MU721085.1:27361-43390 GCA_026770625.1 Nicotiana glauca | reverse complement strand
AACCGGCTCAATATCACTAGAAACCATGCCTTTGCCACGAGTATCCGACTCCAAATGGCCCAAATCTATTCAATTCAATTACACATCATAAATAATATTGCAAACAACTGATTCCACTATTAAAAATTAAAGCTAGGGCGCGCAAATAGGTAAAATGACCAAAATGCCCCTCCATCCAACGTATCGGAATTTAATAATTTTTACATTTTCAGAACCCTCGTACTCTCACTAGTCTAACCATATAAAAATCTCCCAAATCGGAGGTCAAATACCCCCTCAAAACCCAATAGTTTGGTCTATGAACTTTTACCCCAAACTACCAAATTTTTTATCCTAAATTCGAATTCAATGATGTATTTAGCTATATAATGATGAAATATAATGAAAAGGGATCAAATAAATGTTACCCAATGATTTTCTCTTCAAAACCCACTAAAAATCGCCTTCTCCCGTGCTCTCAATCGATTTTTCAAACTTATGAAATTAAACCCTCGAATTTTCTATTTCTGTCCAGACATTTCTGCTTCTGCGGACAAGGGACCGCTTCTGCGGTCCCGCTTTTGCGGAAAACCAACCGCTTCTACGGTTCTTCTTAATTAGCCGACCAACCGCTTCTGCGGTCTACCCATCGCAAAAGCGAGTTCGCTTTTGCGGAACTTACACCGCTTCTGCGGTTTCAAGCCAACGTCCACTTTCCGATTCTGCAGTTCCCAAGCCGCAGAAGCGAAAACACCAGAAGGCCTGCTGCAAATTTCCTTCTAACTTCAAAATTTACCCGTTGAGCATCCGAAACACACCCGAGGCCCCCGGGACCTCAACCAAAAGCACCAATACCACCTAATACCTCATTCAAACTTGTACCAATCCTTAAAACACCTAAAACAACACCGGAGATCCAATTAAATCAAAGATTCAAGCCTAAGAACTTCAAATTCCAACAAAACACATTTTCGATCAAAAACCTAACCGAACCTCGCCCGAATGACCTGAAATTTTGCACGCACGTCCCAAATGACATGACGGAGCTACAACAACTTTTGAAATTCAAATCCGACCCTCGGATCAAAAACTCACTATCGGACCGGAAACTTCAAAAATTCAAACTTCGGCATTTCAAGCCTAAATGAGCTACGAACCTCTAAAATACATTCCGAACACGCTCCCAACCCCGAAATCACCTAAAGGAGCTAACAGAACCATCATATTTCAATTCCGAGGTCGTCTTCACACTGTTCTGAATACACACCATTTTTCAACTCTTAATCTCTCATTTAGGGACTAAGTGTCCCAAAACACTCCGACTCCTAACAGCGAACGTCCCGGCAAAACAAAATAGCAGAAAGGAACTTAGGGGAAACCGTTAATGGGGAATCGGGGCGTAAATTCCAAAAATGACTGGCCGGGTCGTTACAGTGATCCGGCTGGTCTAGCCAAACAATAATCTCTCCACCAAGTGTTGGCGGATCCAGATAAGCAAAAAGTAGCAAAGTTGACCCCATTGGTCTCTACTATCCCCATGTTCCTGAGAACCTCATGACAACTGTCTAGATAATCCTGGGGATCCTCAGAAGATACACCGCTGAAAGTAGTAGTGAAAAGCTTGGTGAACCTATCCAATCTCTACAAAGCATCGGCAGACATAGCTGCTCCATCACCGGTCTAAGCTACCACACCCGGCTGAACTGCTCTAACTGGCTGAGCTGCTGGAGTCTGAAACTGGGGAGCCATCTGCTTTGGAGTGAGAGTAGCAGGAGTCTAGGCTCCTCCTCCAGCCTGAGAGATGGCTGGTGCTACAGGAATCAAGCCTGCCCGGGTAACACTCTCCATTAGGCCCACTAGACGGACTAGAGCATTCTGGAGTACTAGGGTAGCAATAAACCCTTTTGGAATCTGAGATGGACCCACCGAAGCTGTCTGGGCCGGAACTTTATCACCAAAGTCAACCTGATTCTCCGTCGCTGGTGTTGCTGCTCTGGCTGAGCTCTGCTCCTACCTCGGCCTCTAGCATGGCCTCGGCCTCGCCCTCTGCCCCTCGTGAAAGCTGCTGCTGGGGGCTTTGGATGCTGATTGGTGGATGAGGAAGCGCGTGTTCTTGCCATCTGCGAAAGAAAAGAGTAGAAATTCAATTAGCATTGAGAAACCAAACCGCACGACAAGAAAGAATAAATATGAAGTTTTTTCTAACTCTGTAGCCTCTGGGGATAAATACAGACGTCTCCATACCGATCCCTCAGACTCTACTAAGCTTGTCCGTGAATTGTGAGACCTATGTAACCTAGAGCTCTGATACCAACTTGTCATGACCCGGATTTCCCACCCTCGGGAGTTGTGATGGCACCTACTCGTGAAAGCTAGGCAAGACGAGTATTATAGATTCATTAACCTTTTTATTTAGCCTATTTTAACAATTTAAAACAGCATACGATCAACAGTGAAATATTAATAATAATTTAAGACACGCGGAAGACGTAATCCAATAACTTAGCCAAAAATAAGTACGACAATACCAAGTACATCTCTACCCGGAACTAGTGTCACAATATCACAGACCATCTACGATACTACAAACAATTGTTTGAAAAGAAAGATACAATCTGTCTCTAAAGTAAATGAAAACAGAATATAAAGATGGAAGAGAACGCCAGGGCCTGCGGATGCCTCCAGAACTACCTCGGGATCTCTGACTGGACTGAAGGCAGCCACCCAAAGCTATGGTCCAAAAGTTGCTGCTCCGGGATCTGCACACAGTACAAAGTGTAGTATCAACACAACGATCCAATGTGCTGGTAA
The DNA here is from genome assembly GCA_026770625.1 of Nicotiana glauca. Taxonomy (NCBI): domain Eukaryota; kingdom Viridiplantae; phylum Streptophyta; class Magnoliopsida; order Solanales; family Solanaceae; genus Nicotiana; species Nicotiana glauca. The sequence goes on along the minus strand of MU721085.1, from coordinate 40,600 downwards.
GTGCGTAGCCTAACCCCGGCGACGTAGTGACGAGGCTAGGACCAGATTACCAAATAAACATGTGCAGTTATATTATATATAGCAAAAAATAAAACAGAAATAAACAATTAAAGATGGGAGGGGGACATGCTGCGAGGGAATATCATTTACCGACAGTAATTTAAGAGCAAAACATAAAGAACAATTTAAAATTCACAGCAAAAGAAATAGAAAATCGTAACCTATCAATAACCACTTTTATTATCTATTGTAGCGGCGCACAATCGGATCCAAATCGTAAAAACACTGTTGTGGCGTGCAACCCGATCCATATCAGTTATCACTGTTGCGATGTTCAACCCGATCTAATTATATTATTGTTGCGGTATGCAACCCGATCCAAACATAATATTATTGCGGCGTGCAATCCGATCCATACCATGCAATTCAACACCAATCACAAAAGAGTCTCGGCAAGGGAACGATAAGTAAATAACACTATCCCAACAAGGAATCGATAGTATAAGTATATACGTCCCGATAAGGGAATCAGCTATAACCAAAATTGTTCCAACATCTAACTTCATAAAAAAAATCTCAACTAACACCAATACCCAACCATAAGCAATTTTCACGAAAATAATCATAATTCTTGCTCAACACAGGGACAACAACTTAGGCATTCGTAGTACTTATTAAGAACACAACGATTTCAATTTAAGACTCACGGTCATGCTTGACACCAACGTATAGAAACTCATCACCGTTCCTATACATCGTACTCAAACGGTAACACATAGCAAATAGGACTCAACTCGTAATCCCTCTAGTTAAGGTTAGACCAAACACTTACCTCGAACTTTCACGTCCAACTCAAGCCTCAAACACCGCTTTTCCTTTAGATCTCGCCTCCAAACTACTCGTATCTAGTCTAAATTGATTTAGAAACATCAATAAATTCTAAAGAATTCATACCAAATGCTTAATTATAAGTTTTCTTTCATTTTCCCCAAGAAGTCAAAAATTGACCCCAATTATTAATGATTCATTTGTATTGAGGGCAATTGTTAGTCCCAATTGATGCTAGATGAGGTCACTTTAGGACAACTAAAATTTTCTTGGGCATTTTCTTAAGGGGTGGGTCTTATTTTGTTTACTTGAGGTCAAGCAAAAGCTTAAGTTTTGGGGAAGTTGATAACTAGGGATTTTGATACCTTTTATACTCCTTCTTGCTTATGTTTGATTAGGAATTTGTACAAAATAGTCCCAAAAGGCTCACAAGTTGTGCTTGATTCCAGGTTTGATCAACAAAGTGACAAGATGTCAAAGATCAGCTCAAAAGGAGTGAAACTTGCACAAGTACTAAGACAAGACAAAACTCATGCAAAACAAGGCTAGTGCGGCCGTACTACATTCTGTGCAGTCCGCACTAGGAGATTCAGAGAGCATGATTTCCAGGCAAAGAGGCAGTGCGGCTGCACTACCATTTTGTGCGGTCCGCACTTATATCAACGCGGCCGCAGTCCATTCTCTGTGGTTTGCAGTGAGGAGAATTAGAGAGTTTCAATTTCCCAGTGTCAAGCCAATGCGGTTCGCGGTCCATTTTATGCAGACCGCACTAGAAGCCTTCGCGGTCGCAGTCCAATTTTTGCGGTCCGCGGTGCCCAAGTTCAGAGAGCAGTTTTGTCAAGTCAAAAGCCCTAGTGCGCACCGCAGTCCATTTTGTGCGGTCCGCACTAACCCCGTAGGGGTATTTTGTCCAAAATTGTCAGCTTAGTATAAATAGCTTCTTTTCCATTTTTAGGTTAAGCTGATAGTATCAGAACATAGCTGCGCTCGTGGGTTCGAAGTTTGTAGCCATTTTTGGCAATTTTATCTACATTTCATCTTTGAATCTTTGTGTTTATCTTAGTAATTAATTAATATGAGTTTGTCTTCATCTATTTCTTGTTTTTCTTCTTTAGCTATGAGTAGCTAGACCCATAAGCTAGGGTTGTGGCTCAACCCTAGTATGAGTAATTGATGGGTCTTGTATTTTAGTGCTAAATTGACTATGGATGTTTGTTATTTGGGCCAATTTCATGGTTAATAGCTGAATTAGTGGTTGCAAACACTAGTTTGTGTTGAGTTGACTTGAGCACTTCTTGAGAAGAGTGCCTAAGTCTCCGAAATTGGTCCAACAAGGAATTGGAGCGTACTCAAGAGATTGATAGCCCCAATTAAAGGGTAAAATCTCGAGAGAGTAATACCCGACTTGAACCCTAGTTGCTTGTGCAAATTTACATACCCAATTGATCTTGAGAAAGTCGATTTGGGCAAAATCACTCGAACCACCGAGAGGTGTAGAGTGGGTAAAGTCGGGCAACGGTTATATCATACTCCCCAAATATGTCAAACGTGCCATAGACTCAAGTACCCATCAATTGACCACCTAGGAGAAAGTCACTACCCTAGTGCCTTTTAAACCATTTGAACAACTCGTAGCATTATAACTCATAGCATAATTTAGTTGCAATTACCATTTGTAGTTTGATAATAGTAGAAGTAAACAAAAATCCCAAAAATGATTAGAAGTGTAATTAAGAACACATACGCAACTCTACACTAGATATATACTCGATTCCAAATTCTAGCTCCCTATGGATATCGTTCCCGACCCTAAATCGGGTAAAAGCTGCTCCGACACTCTCTCGCTACTTAATTAGTAGTGCGGAGTAGGCCGCGATCAGGCCCGCTTGGTCAAAACATGAGGTTTGGACCAAAATCCGACCACCCATTCACCACGAGCCCGAATACATAATTATTTTTGAAATCCGACCCCAAAACGAGGTCTAAATTCCAATTATTCAAAAAGCCCTAACTCTACCCAACATCCCAAACTCTACCATGGATGAACAATATTTAAGCCTAGAAATCTAATGGGTGTTAATTGAAATTGAAGAAAACGAGTTTAAGATTACATACCTATGGTTTGATGTTGATTTTACACTTCAAAAATCGCCTAGGTTCTGATTTTGGGGAAGGAGATGTGAGAAAATGGGTTATTCCTGTTTTTGTACTGTTTAAAAGAGTTGGGCAATAGTGCTCATCGCGTTCGCGAGAACACTGTCGCTATCGCGAAGAGCTTCCAAACGTGGACTTATGCGATCGCGAGTCTTACTATGCGTTCTCGAAAGGTTGTCCCCCCTGACCTTCGCGTTCGCAAGCCTGTGCACGCGTTTGCGTAGAGCAACCCCCCAATGCTCTGCGTTTGCGTCTCGTACTTCACGGTCACATAGAACAATTTCACCTCGGCCCAACTTTCCCTTTCGCGATCGCGTGATAGGCTTCCAATTGCGAAGCACAGAAGGCATGTGCATCAGAAACAGCAGTTCTGCAATTTTCCTAAGTTCAAAAACCTTCCTAGACCTATCCGAAATTCACTCGAGCCCTCGGGACTCCAAACCAAACATGTACACTACCTCAAAAATACCCTATGGACTTACTCGTGCGATCAAATTACCAAAATATCATCAACAACCATGAATTTAACATCAGAATCATGAAATTACTTAATAACCTCAAAATTTCCAATTTTCTCATGTCATTTCAAGTCCGTTTCTTACCAAATTTCACAGACTCATCTTAAATCACATATAAGGCCTGTACCGCGCTCCGGAACCAAAATACGGGCTCGATACCATCAAATTTTAAATACATTTCATTTCCAAAAACTCATAAATATTCCAAAAAAATAATTTTCTTTAAAAATTAATTTCTCGGACCTAGGACCTCTGAATTCTATTCCGGGCGTACGCTCAAGTCCCATATTTTCCTACGGATTAGGACCGTCAAATTACGGGTTCGGATCCGTTAACTCAAAATATTGACCGAAGTCAACTTAAATTCATTTTAAAGGCAAAAATTCATCTTTTTTCACAGATTTTCATATAATGCCTTTCCGGCTACGCGCTCGGACTATGCACACAAATCGAGGTGATACTGAAAGAGATTTTTAAAGTCTCAAAACACAAAATTTATTTCTAAAACAAGTGATGACCTTTTGGATCATCACAGCAATAGGTACGTGACCAATGATTATTCATACCATAATAATGACATTATTTTCTTATTTCGTCTCAAACCTCTTTCTAGAGGTGAGTGTGGTATATTCACTACCACTAACACGTTCATATTCTTCCAAAAATGAATATGTAATCATAAATCACATGTTGTCACATTCACATCATGAATGAACCATAATCATCTATATGTGTTATACAAAATCTCATGTCAAATCAATGACAAATATTACTTTCACAAAGTGAAGGATTATTTTGAGAATCCTTATTATTCTAATTACTATAATGATGACGATTATAATTTCATATATTGCCACATCCATATCCATTGATACATTCACGGTAATAATTTTATTTTCTTTTAGACTTATTACATATTGCTACCGCATTTTTTAAGGGAATGAGAATGAAACAAATTCAATGGGACGAGTTTCCACTTCTTTGCCCATAATCATACATGAATTTAATCATAGCAAGACATAGAAATTTTGCCACTTCAGGTGGTTATAATTTCTTACAAACTCCATTTGAGTTATAATCTTTGCTTGTATTTAAAATCAAATTATCAAGAATTTAAAAGAGAAAAATAAAATAAAATACTTACCTTAAATCTAGAATTTAATCATGAAGGAAGTTCATGGAATAATTGACAATTATTATGCTCAATCTCAAAGCTTCTACTCAACTGGTTAGAGTCTCGTGCCGATAACATGTTATGAACAATAAAAGAAGAAGAAGAACATTGCAGAGAAAAGCAGGGAGAGAGAGTTCTTATTGATTTGGGATGAATTACAATGGAATATGACCCCTCTATTTATAGGAAAAGAGTGATTTAGACACCAAATAAAATCCCAAATATCTCTCTAAAATATATACATTCACATTAAATACATTTCTATTTATAACAAATTCAAAATAGTGAATTTTTTGTTAGTAGACTGATCAGTTACTACTTGATTGACTTAATAAAAGAAATTGACTGTACTAATTGAATTGAATAGTTGAGTATAACAATTCATTATGATTAGAACGGATAAAACTTTTCTATCTCAAGCAAAAACTCAAATTTTGAATTTCCACACTAGGCTTTTAAAATTTTGGCACCATTATTTCAATTTCCAATTTCTTGCTTGATTTGGTGCATTCTGAATCTGAACCCACAAGCTCATTCTTCCAAAGCAAAAGCAAAAAATGCACATTTGACATCCAAAAGAAATAAAAAAAGATCTACTCTTCTAAGAACAAACAACTAAACCACTTCCAAATCCGACCGAAACATAAATTTGGAACTAAATTGTTGTTGAAAAGTTCAAAACTTGGAAAAGTAACTTTGCGATATGCATAGAGGGCTAGAGCCTATACATTTGACAATATCGACAAGGTACAATAGTCTGTTCCTTGGCAAATAATCAGTTGAATTTTGAGCAAGATCATCATGAAATCAAGGCCATTGACTTTTGACACAAGAACTTGCTCAAATCATCCACATAAAGTATAAAGCAGTAACATGAGATATCTAGATTGCAATACAATGCAAGCCAAAAAAATCCGAATGGCACCAAAATTAAATCGATATCAGAATTTTCCTAACATGCTTCAAAAGGAAAACATGTCAATCAATAGAGCAAACAGACCTCATGTCCGGCTAAAGCTTCTCGATCATCCTTAACACAAGGAAGAATAACCAAATTCTTGAAGGCGATTTGGGGAAGATGACATAGTATGTTACTTTTTACAGTTACCGAGAATCGTAACACCCTTCTTTTAGATACAAGAAAAACCTAAAATGAGAAGAAAAAATTGCAGCTGAGGGGAAGGATTCTCCTGCTACTTCTTGCATGACCTATATTCAGGTGAGTTTTCTCGTAAAGGTGATAAAGGCTGCCTCAATGAATCAACCTCGCTGAAATCAATTTTTCCCTCAACTGGACTGCTTATCTTGGGGCTTGATTTCCTTTTGTTACCCTGGTGAACAATTAAAGATAAAAAGAAATATTAAGTTATGAACGGCTGCGTCTAATAACGCATCGAGAGGAAACAAAAGATCAGGCTAAAAGCCTAAAAGAAAATCTTAGAAATCAACCTTGCCAGAAGAAGGTTTTCCAACAGAACTAGGTGTGTTCTTCTCTTTCTGGTATAGCCTTATCAGCCTTTTATTCTCCTTATCCAAAACTCTGTTTTCTTCAAACAACACCTGCACCTACATTTCAGAAAATTATCATGTTTTTTCAATTTACATAATCGACAAGAGATCAAATGCTTTTTCTCTATCTATAAATCTACTTACCTCATCTTCAGCTTTATGGAGATTTATCCTCAAATGTTCCTTTTCTTTCTGCAGAGTCTTGACCTCAGCAGCCAGAGCAATAGCCTTTTGTGTCGATGGCCTCAATCTATCAAAAGCAAAAGGCACTTCAGCTGACAATCAGACAATTGCGAAACTGTAGACACTTGGGTAAACAGAAGTTAAACTCACCGCTTCCACTTTGTCAACAATCTTTGGCAAACTTCCATTCCACCATTTGCCTCCAGAAATGCATGTGCTGTTGATGCAGCATCATCTTTACCAATCAGAGTTTCCAGCAAAGTGTCGAGCAGATTTTCTTCCACAGAAACATCGTCCATGGCTGTGTCATCCTTCACGTATGAGTAGTAACCAAAATAATTAGTCTCCAGAAGAAAGATTCTATGTTTTGCAATCTAGAGATGTGTCAGAGAGACACCAAAATAATAGAATGTATAACAACTAACTGACAGACGCCATTGACCATGTTATTCTTGAAGCAGCCAATAAATTATGTTCAGAAGTATAATCAGCAGGCTAATCACATATCCTCAGAAGAAGGGTCCAATTATCTGAACAATCATCACACTAGAGAAAATACACCTGAATTGAGGGATAGAGAAAGGAATAAGCCCTCCCATTGTCATAACAACAACAGAAGTCCAGACAGGAGTTTCATTACCTTATGTTAAATTAATGGATTCCCATCTGAGTATCTGAAACTGGATCTAGGTATTGGATTCATAATCCTATAAATCTAGGATTTGAAATATACTGAAAGGCTGTTGAGCAAAAATAAATATAAATAAATTTTATTTAAGTTCTACTATTATTTTATTTTATTTGTTCCATAATACCACATCATATAATAGCAAAAAACAAAAAGAAGAAAAAACCTATAAAGAACAGTAGGAAACGTAATGTAACAGGTGCCTACTCTTAGACAAAACCTAGCGCATCGTACAATAGAAATAGAAAAGAAGTCTAATGAAGCAAGAAATGGAAAAAAGAAATTACTCCATATTAGAACCTGGACACTGACAACATATGGCAGGCGATGACTTTCATGTACGGCTCCTACTCTCAATATCACCAGTAGGGTTTATCTCCCCCCCTTCTCTCTTTAATTTAATCAATCTTTCTTTCTTTTTCTTCTACTTCCCTCTCTTTTTTCTTTCATCACCCTCCTCTTCTCACTGAGTCAACACCTCCTCCTCTTGCTGATCGATTCAAGAATGAATCCCACTCACACTGATATGTTGTGTCAACACCAGTCAAAACGATAATGGGAGAATTCGTGTAACATATATCTTATGCTTAAATCCAAAAATTGAGACATTGGTACCACAGAAAGCTTGAGAAACCTCGCCCTGATATATGCTACCATCGGAGAACTTCAACCACATCATAGCTCATGATTAAAGAATGAGACGATGAACAAAGTCATGAACCTCATATTACCCACATACAATAGCTCTATGGAGCTTGTGTCAAAAAACTTTCCCACAGCATAACCACCTTTAAAAATCCTAATGAAATAACATGAAAAGTTTAAGCAACAGCAAAATTCATTTACTTCCCTGTATCATAGACCTCATAGGCGTTACAGACCTCGATACTAATGTACGCTACTGCCGGAGATACTTTTACGGCATCATAACTCTTAGTTGAAGAATAAAACGATCGACAAAGTACCATAGGCCTAATGCCTAAAATTCTAAAGATGGAGACCTTATGCCTAAACTCCTAAAATGGAGACTTTGATACAAACAACTTGAATGACCTCAACCCTAAATGTATGTTACCATCAAAGATACTTTAATCACATCATAACTCATATAGTTGAAGAACAAGGCTACAAACAAAATACATAGACCTAATTTTGAAAACCCAAAAGTGGAGACCTTGTGCATAAAACCCTAAAAGGGGAGACAATGGTACAACACAAGGGCCAAGTCTTAAGAGATCTCGAGCATAACATATGCTACCGTCAGAGTTATTTTAACTACATCATAACTCATGGTTGAAGAATTGGCAATCAACAAAGTCGTGAGCCTCATTATAGATAACAGCTCTGTGGAGCTTTTGGGTCGAAAACCTCTTTCACAACAGATTAGATCTCAAAAAACCATAATGAAATAATATGAATAATTTATGTTGTAGCAAAAAATCAATTGTTTTCATGTAACCCCACCTCTAGAATACAACTTTGCAATATCAAATCATGACCAGAGCATTGACAACTGCAGTCTTACTACATGCATATAGTGAAATAAGTATTCCTCAATGCATATTTGTTTCAATTTCAATTAATTGTAGCACTACCCAAAGAAATTCAATGGGAAACTTAATAATTGGATTTTGAGGAAAATATCTCATGAATCCCTCCCTGGATTCTCAAGCTCGAGGGCATTAGAACCCTCAATATGGAAATGATAGTCTAATGAGAAACCTATAATATAACCACAGAATTCTTCATGAACCATTGCCTCAGATGTTTCTAGTGCTGCTCTGACAGAATATAAGTCATCAATAAAAGTGCCAGTAGTTGAAATCTAAAAGTCATGGACGTTACTTTTATGACAGCCAAAAAGCAATTATTAGGTTGTGAAGTATCCAGCCAAAATGCATTCAACTACTACATGCCACCAAAATATCTTCACTTGCCTAATAATTTCACCTTTCCCTGTTTTATATCCTATTTGTGATGGAAGTGATGAACAAATGCTACATGCTGCCGGAGAAGAGGCAGGTTAAGAGAATTTTCTGTGAACAACTAATTTCTGCTAACATTCTTCTGTCTAAACTATACATGTGAGTAAGTCGAGTTTAATTGGAAAGAGACAATGAAATACAATCCATAGAGCATGAAAATAACAAATGTACTATAGAGCATCTTTAGACAATCACATCATAAATATCATACAGCAATTTTGATGTAAAAGATAAAGAGTAACACAATTATCGATAGAGAATGTAATTAATTCACAAAATCCCAAAAGCTTAGTTATCCTAATGAGACTGTTGTTATATTATCAACAGACAATACAACTAATTATTAAGTACTTCTTCTGAAAATGAGTAGAGACAAGCTTCTCAAGCTCGACACTACAGGGTCCCTAAATCATTTTGTTTCGATGTTGATCAAGTTCAAAAATACTGTGAATCTAAACTTAAACACCATTCAGAGACATGTCACTTGTGTTAGTATATTCAGCATAAAATCAAATTTGAACCCTATCACTACCCCTACCCCTACCCCTTACCCCTCCATATTGGCCTGATATGCAAGCTACGAACAATTCATCAATGTACACCACATAACATCAAATTCAACAGAAGTTAAACATGGAAGAGAACCAAAAGAGAAAAAAAAATAAAAATTACATGATATACCAGTTGGGCCTCATATTGTGACTTGTAAAAATGTAATTCCTCAGATAACTTCCGAACCTCCTCCTCCAAATCATGAACTCGAATCTCAGCTTCCTTGGCTCTCTCATCCGCCTCATTTCCAAAATCCATTAACGCCTCGCGATCATGATCATACAAAGAGCACTCTTTCTCCCACCTCTTGCACTGTGCCAACAAGTTCGAACACTCCACCGCTAATCTCTGATTTTCCTCCACAAACTTCTTCAATGCTGATGCATTCATACTTGACTCAGCCTAACAAGTAACAACATTAACAATTAATAATCAATATTTATAACAAACAAATTAAATTTCTTTAAAGAAATCAAAGAGGAGAGTATTAAGGTAAAAACCCTAGTGCGCTCGATTGTTGCATCTTTCTCTTTCAATTTGGCTTGTAGAGACAGATACTGACTGTGAAGGCGAGTAAGGGATTCTTCAGAGGCACGAAGCTTTAATTGAAGTGTATTTTCGGAAACAGGGAGGCCAAGAGAGTCCTCGATCGATTCACGAAGATAATCTTCCGTTTCTTGTGAAAGATCCATCTTTCAGACTTCAATAAACCCTAAAAATGAACACAAAATTCTGATTCAAAGTTTCTGGCGATTGGAACAATTGCGGAAAGAAAATCAATCTAACGACGATTTTTATGTTATCGGAATTTGATGTGAGAGTTTTGAGAAGTGAGAGCGAAAGACCGGTTTTGGTCTGAAATGAGGGTTTTTGGGGTCTGAATCACTACTATTTTCTTATGATTTGTTTAGATTTTGAAATGGGAAGTGGGAAGCGCTAGCCGTTACACATCTGTTTGGGACTCATGGTGGGACAATCCTAGTAAAAAGGCCTGGGCCAACTAATAGCTTGTTCGGTCAACCTTTTTCAAGTTCAAAAATACATTATTTTTAACTAATATTTTTTTTTAAAGTTGAAATACTTTGATGCTCAGAAGTATTTTTTTTTATTAATTAGTCAATTATAAATTATTTCTCACTAAAAATATTTTTTTAAAAACATTTCTAGAAAACACACCGGTGCATTTAATTGAAAGTTGAGTTGTTTTCCAAGAGGAACATGGATCAATTTCCACTTAATACATTTTGTCTCTCTACTCCTTCGGGTAGCGGTAAGGACTGCATACACACTATCTTCCCCAGATTAGGGGTGTGTATTCGAATCTGGTTCTCGATAAATCTAATCGATTATTTGCTATCTGTTTATCGATTTCGAAATTTGCCTTATCGAGTTATCAATTTCGATTTCGATTTTGTCCTCTTTGGTTATCGGTTATCGGTTTATCGATAAACAGATAAGATATACTAAAAAGATTTTTTTAGCCCTTATTCTATAATACCATTTCCTTTACCCTAAGTCTTTAACCTTATTATTTCCTCTACCACATTTAAGGAATGATCATATTTAACGTTCAAGGGAATGAAGTTCAAATTAATGGAAAATAGAATTAGCCGTGATGATGTATTTTTTTTATACAGTTGGAGTTTTGGTGGCATACATTTGATCCCTTACTTTAGTTTTGTTGCATGTGCTTGTTGACACAATTTTTATGTTATAAATAGTGTCTGTCTTATTTTAGCTTTTTTTTGTCCATATTAGTTAGGCGTGTTTATAGTGCTATACTTTTCATGGAATCCCGCAAATTTTACTTATTGGTGTAATCGATAAGCACCAAAAATCGATAAATCGAAATCGAAAAAATAAAAACCTTATTGAAACGATAACGATAAGCATATGTACAAATCGATAATCAATAAGTAATTATCGATAAAAGTCAAAATCGACTCGATAAATCGAATGCACACTCCTATCCCAAATTTCACTAGTGAAATTTTACTGGATTGTAGTAGTTGTATTTCTAGAAAACACACATGAGTATTGGGCTTAGTCCTACGCTTCCAAAGGTGAGCCCTGATGTAGCCCAAAGCTTTGTGCTTGCACAAATAAGATGATTTGAGTTCATTGTTTACATTTTATCCCCGTTTAAGGAAGCTTCGCGAAAATAGCCCTGCTACATGACCGGACGAATAGACAAATTGGCTACACAACCTGAATAATGAAAATACTAACTTGTTCAATTGTTCACAAGTTTTGTGGGTTAACCAAATTGTCCGGCAAAATTCGGTACTATTGAATTGTTCACGAGTTTTGTCCAATTGACAAATCTTGTTTCCGTTCAATTATTCATATGTTTTTTCAGACAGGCAAAACTTGATGTTAACTTTATTCTACATATGTTATTAAATTATTCAAAAGTTTTATGGGAGGGAGAAATGTTGCATGTATTGTTCAATTGTTCACAATTTTTGCTCGATTTTTAAAATTGGGCACAATTTTCATTCTACCTATCTAGTTAAATTATTCACAAGCTTTGTTGAATGGGCAATTCTTAACTTAATTATTCTTGCATGTTCATAACTCTTTTTGGAAGTTAAAACGTAAATTTATCGATCAAAGTAACAACTAGATTACACTTTAACTATTACCCATAGGGGAAAGAAAGAATTACTCTAAAATATTTAAGTTTTTATTTTCAAAATGGTACTGTCAAACTAAGCTAGCCAGGTGGAGTAATACAAAAAACTAAGGTTGAAATCATGGATTAGAGAGATTTTCCAACTTTTCTTTAGGACTAGGGAGACTAAACACTGGAAAATAAACCTACGACAATGCATAGAAAACCGTTGCGGTACATAAGAAAACCGTTGCCATAGAGCTATGCAACGTTTTTGCGTCTGGTAGACTTGAACCTTATTCCTACATGACCTGATCAATTCGATCAGGCACTCGCCATCTATTTTTATTGTTCAAATCTTTGACAACACGAAAAACCCATTGTTCAACTCTTTGACAACATGAAAAAACCAAAAGCTCTGCCCTCCCTCTCTATCTATCCGGTATGATCCACGCATATTCAGATTGTGAGCATGTGATTTTTGCTCTACAAGAAATTACTCCCAAAAATTCAAAATAAACTAGTTTTGCGTTATGTGTGATTTTGTGAATTTTTGTTATTTTTGTTTGCATTTGTGTATACATGTTTATTTGTCTAAATTAATTAAAAATCCAAAAATATATATTGCATTTAGGACTTAATTCTACAAATTATGAATTACTTAGTATTTTGTGATTTAGGATTTTAATTTTTGGTTAATTAAAAGATAAAAGAAAACAAAGCAAAAATATAGAAGAGGAAACTGGACTGGACCAGCCCCATTTCAGCCCAATCCCAGGCCCAATCGCCGGTCCAAGAGACCCATCTCCCAGGCCATCAAAACGACGTAGTTTGGCACCAAAACTACGTCGTTTCAAAGACAGCCCATCTCAGCCGTTCAATCCACGTAAATCCAACGGCCTTAGTCCCATCTCCCCAACCCGTCTCGCCCGACCCGTGCCCATCCAAGACCAACCCGCCTCTCATTAAACCAAACGCCCCCGTTTCATGCCAAAACGACCCCGTCTCCTTATCCACCAGTTGATCCAAGCCGT
>MU721085.1:0-23055 GCA_026770625.1 Nicotiana glauca | reverse complement strand
ATGTCTTTGGTCAAGGTAACACCATTCTTGGGAAAACAGCCAAACGCCCCGAAGGGGCGCCGAAGGTCTGGTTTCGCAAGAACAGTACCTGCGTGTCATACAGGATTCTGTTACACAGCCTTCAAATCTTCTTCAAGTGCTGAAAGGCCGTGTTAACAAAATTAGTTTTTAAAAAAAAAATATATATATATATATATATATATATATATATATATATAATTGAATAAATAAAATAAAATAAAATAATAATAATGATAATAAAAAAAATATATAAACATTTTTAGGTTTAGAAAATCTTATGTTTTATTTTTATCTTTTCTAGGATCAGCATGGCTCCCCCGCAAAGAATTGGTCAGAAAAGGGCAAGAGATGAGACTACTCCTACGTTTATGATTCGACATAAGACCCCGAGCCTTCTTCGTGAGTGGTGGGTTAGTTTTGTCGCATGGGAAAGAAATCAAGTCTTCAAGCACCTTAAGTTTCTCCCAGACATCATGGAGATTGAGCCGGACAGGGATCTGATCGGGGCCTTGGTGAATTTTTGGGACTCTACAAACAATGTCTTCAGGTTCAGAGACTGCGAGATGACACCCACCTTAGAAGAATTGGGCGGATTCACAGGATTCGGAAAGGATCTTCACAGGAAAAAACCCGCCGCTCCCAGGAAAGTGGGTATAAATAACTTTTTGAAGAAATTGAGCCTCCGTCGAGTCCCGATGGATTGCTTAAACGAAGGATGGGTTCCCTTGGAATATCTTTATGACAGGTTTGGCGACAAGAAAGGATTTGAAAAATTCTCAAATACAGAATTTGTCAACCAATTAAGTTATGACGCCTGGGGGAATCTGAGAATTTTTGCCTTCATGATTGCTTTTCTAGGGACAATGGTTTTTCCCGAACGTGACGGGCGTATCAGAATTCGTTTATCAGCAGTGGTCTCATACTTGCAAAGTAGTGAAGACCACACTATTCTTCCTATGATCTTAGGAGACATTTTTCGGGCATTAACACGATGTCAAGAAGGCGGAGATTATTTTGAGGGGTGTAACATCTTGCTACAAATGTGGTTCATAGAGCATCTCTATCATCACCCGATCGTGATAAATTTCAACGTAGATTGGCTGAACTACATTCGTTGTCATCCGAACAGGGCCGCACATTGTAATCTTCCGAACGGGTTGAGAGCCTGGCAGGAATCGCTTAGTTCCCTGAAAGCGGACAAACTCACTTGGAACTATTATTGGTTCCCATCTGCCAAGGTTATGCACATGTCAACATATCGCCCATTTTACATATTAATGGGTTTCAGGGGCTTCCAGCCATACGCCCCATTACGCGTCATATGCCAGTTAGGGAGGGAACAGAAAATGCCCCCGACCGAGGATAGGCATCCGTTCGTGTGGGAATTCACAACAGAGGAACTCCCAAGAGAATCTTATGCGCAGAAAGTGTGGTTTGGTAGCCGACTCTCTGACATCGGTGAAATGGTTGACGACCAGGAACGAGGAAAAGTAAGCCTCGCCTACCTCGAGTGGTTCCACAACCAGGCAATGCCCGAACAAAGAGCAGAAAGGTCGGTGAGATATGCGGTCGATTGGGAAAGGGAGATAGAGTCCAGAGTGAGGAAAGCTAAAAGTGAAACGGCACGAGAATTTCAATCTCGTATTGACACCCTGAGAGAGGATAAAGGGATACTAGAGGCCGCCACGGACATACAGCAGATTGATTTCGATCAAGAAAGGGCTGATTGGGCACATGAAAAGCAAGCACTCCAAGCCCAAATCCAAGAGATGAAATCGACCGCAGAAAGGTCAAGAAGAAGCCAGGCTGACGATTTTCTCATAAATGACTTATAAAGGAAAGCCCTTGAACATCGGGAGGACTTGGAGAAAGCAGAAATTGCTCTTACCTCAATTTGGACCAGATGGAGAAGGGCGGCACACCAACGAGCACTTCATCTGCAACAGCTAAAAAGAGATTATGAGGAGATCATCACGGGCCTGAGAGAGACAAATACCACTCTCAAGGAGTGGGTTTTCAGACAAGCCCGAGATGCCAGGACGGATAGAGACCGTTGCTACTACTTGATGGCACGGATGGAGAAACAAGTGGATAGGCTCCTGGACCAAGTCACTGGCAACGCTCGGATATTGGGGACAAAGAATCAACAGATAGAGCAGTTGTTTAGAAAAAAGGACAGGATCAAGGCTAGGATCGAAGAAATTGGGCATTACATCACCATGAGGTGCTTAACATGCGAGCAAATGCCCCGTACCACCCTTCTTTCCTCAGTTATGGGATATGTCCACCAAATCATGGCAGAACTGAGAAGTCTGCAAAGGGATCTCACGCCGAAACCCGCGGTAAGGCCGAACAACGCCTCGCGGGCACAGAAGTTAAAAGCTTTGGAACATGTTTAGTAGAGTCTGTATTTTTCTTTTAAAGAGTCTGTTTGTCCTTTAAAGTTTGTATTTCCCGCCTTTTATGTTTTCCTTTTAGCTTGTAAGCGGAATTTTGTGGTAATAAAAATCAAAATATTTTCTATCTTTCATTTTGCCAGAACTACGCTCGGTCTGATTCATGCGGGGACATGATACGTAGGCAATCCACATAAGATTCGACCACCACTAAAAAAAAAAATAATAATAATGATAAAAAGGGGGAAGAATTAAAAAAGAAGGGGGAAGAAACAATAAAGGAAAGTTTGGGAAGCAGAGCATGAAAAGAAAAGCCGGAATGACGCATGCAACCAATGCAGAACATGTAGAAATCCACTTAACCATATAGATGCATCACACTCCAACGTGAGATTACCTATCTGTTATTTGTTTCGCACTAACCGTTTGCTTGCTGCGAGATTCAGGTTTTAGAGCAGGGTGTGTGGTTTTGTGGTAGTCTGGCCTCACATTCATACCTCACGAGGTCGAAGGGAAGTGTCCAACCATCCGTCGCAAACTCGAGAAGACGTGTTCACACTTACTTCACGAGATCTAAAGGAAGTATAGGAATGTTTTCTGAAATCACTCCGCCAGCAATCCCTCTCTCAGAAGAGAGTTCAATCACAACCGTCCCGACTTCCGAATCAGCCACAGCTGAGGAAAATAGAATCTTGCGCCTCCGCATATTGGAAATGTGGGAAGCTTGGAACAGCGGAAGAGAAATGCCAAGTACGATCCCTGGATTCCCCGAACTGTTTCCTAGGACAGGTGGGACCTCCAACGTCCCGATCAGTTACCCAGCCACGCCATTTGGGTATCCTGCCTTGGCGTCCCACGCTGCCGGATCACCTTCTAAGTCACACCCCCATGTGTCGGTGATCGGTGCAGCCTTGAACACATATACCGCACCACATTGCCCAGTTGCGGCACAACCCGCTTTGCATAGGCCTAACTGTGACTCATCCTTTTTTACCTTCCAAGCACCATCTCTCTCATTGGAACCTACTCGGTTTACTGCCAATGCATACCCTCAACATCCTCAACGCGAGCCTTTACCTTGGAAAAACCAAAACCCTAGGGCGTTCGAACAGGACAAGATGGCCAAAAGAATGAGAAGCCTCGAGCAAAGTTTGAAGAACATACAGGGTTTGAGCGGGCATAAGAGTGTCTCATACGCCGATCTATGTATGTTCCCGCAGGTCCATCTACCGTTGGGTTTCAAAAGCCCTAAGTTTGAGAAGTACGACGGACACGGCGACCCCATCTCTCATCTAAAGAAATACTGCAACCAATTGCGAGGAGCCGGAGGTAGGGAAGGGTTGTTAATGGTGTACTTCGGAGAGAGCCTGGTCGGTATCGCTTCAGAATGGTTCATGGATCAGGACATCTCCCGTTGGCACATATGGGATGATCTTGCCCGGGATTTCATTCGGCAGTTCCAGTACAATATCGACATAGCACCGGACAGAAATTCTCTGGCCAATCACGAGAAGAATTCCTCGGAAAGTTTCAGGGAATACGCCATCAAATGGCGCGAGCAAGCTTCGAGGGTAAAGCCTCCCATGGATGAGATAGAAATGGTCACCGTTTTCTTGCAGGCTCAAGAGCCTGACTACTTCCAAAACATGATGTCTGCCATGGGTAAGCCCTTCACAGAGGCGATCAAAATCGGGGAAATGGTAGAGAGCGGTCTGAAAACAGGAAGGATTCTAAGCCAGGCAGCCATAAGAGCAACCTCCCAAGCCATCTAAGGCGGGTCTGGAGGAATATCAAGGGGGAAAAAGAAAGAAGAAACATCTATGGCAGTGTCTGGGGCAAGAGAATATCGTAACCCCAGACCTCATTTTTCAGAAAG
Source organism: Nicotiana glauca (assembly GCA_026770625.1). Lineage (NCBI taxonomy): Eukaryota > Viridiplantae > Streptophyta > Magnoliopsida > Solanales > Solanaceae > Nicotiana > Nicotiana glauca. The sequence goes on along the minus strand of MU721085.1, from coordinate 18,762 downwards.
AGCCCCGCAGCACTACTACCCTCATCAAGATGCGGTATACGCTCCTCAGCCATATATGGTTATGACTGCTCAACCTTATGGCCGACCACAACAGCAGATCACTCGAAATCAAGCTCCACCTCCCAGAAATCAGCCTCCCTACCAGAACCGCTACAATCCACAACCTCCCCAAAATAACTACCGTCCCCGAGAACTTCCCAGGAGACAAACCTTCACCCCCATCGGTGAACCATACTCTGAATTGCTCCCTAAGCTTATTCAAATGGGTCTCTTGCAACCCATACCCCCGAACAGGCAGAACCCGGAATCACCGACATATCAACGAGGCATCAGATGCGCCTATCATTCAGGGACGGAAGGGCACGACACAAACAATTGTTGGACCTTGAAAAGAGCAGTCGAGGATCTGATAGAGCAAAGGAAGATAGTGGTAAGGGACGAGGAGGTCCCGAACGTGACTAACAATCCTTTGCCCGCTCACAACAATGGTCCACTGATTGGGATGATCTGCGAGGACAAAGAGTTTGATCCCGCCTTGAAGACCATAATTGCTATTGCCAATGCGGAGAGAAAGGCTACAATGCCCCCGAGGCCAGAGAGAAGAGGAAAAGAGATTGAGACTACCAAGGCTGAGCTGGGAGGAAAGGTTGAAACCAGAACGGAGACAAGGGCACTCCTAAAAAGTGAGGTTCTTTATGTTCCCCGAGGTCACCCGGAAAAGCCACAAAGGCTCGATTTGAAGAGAGGGGTACCGGTGTACGTACCGAAAGGAACTTATATGGTCCGAGGAGTATTTAGTCCATCTCGTCTGAATGAACCATTGGTTATTGGACGCACACCGCAGAAACCAATAACGGACCCATCCGCAGTACCTTGGAATTATCAACAAACATTGATCACCTACAAAGGCAAAGAGGTAAAAGGGGAGATGTCGGGAAATACTTTTGCTGAGAAGTACTGGGACATATAGGAGGTAAACAACACTACACGGAAATGCTTCCCACCTAAGAAGCCCGTAAGCGCTGAAGAGGCAGAGGTTTTTCTCCAGAAGATGAAGATGCCCGATTTTGAAGCGGTGGATCAGTTGTGCAAGCACCCTGATCAGGTGTCTATGCTATCCTTACTTATGAGTTCACCTGAGCATCAAAAGGTTTTGTTGAAGACATTGAATGAAGCGCATGTACCGGTTGAGACTTCTATAGAACAACTGGGAATAATGGCGGAACGATTCTTTGCCGTCAACCAAATTTCTTTCAGCAAGAGCGATTTGCCCCTAGAAGGATCCACACATAACAAGGCCCTACACCTGAATGTCAAGTGCGAAGGGTACTACATGAAAAGGGTTATGGTGGATGGAGGTTCCAGGGTGGACATATGCCCGCTTTCAACTTTACATCGCATAAAAATTGGGACCGAAAGAATTCGACCCAACAACGTGTGTGTACGGGCCTTTGATGGTATAAAAAGGGACACAATCGGAGAAATAGACTTGATCCTGACTATTGGTCCAGTAGACTTTGAAGTGACTTTCCAAGTTCTGGACATGGACACGTCCTACAATTTTCTTCTGGGAAGGCCATGGATTCACACGGCCGGAGCTGTGCCTTCCACCTTACACCAAATGGTGAAGTTTGAGCATGAGGGCCAAGAGATCGTGGTCCACGGGGAAGACGAGCAAACAATCTATCGAGACCCTTCAGTCCCATGCCTTGAAGCAGGAGAGGGAAGCAAGCATATAGTTTATCAGGCCTTCGAAGTTGTGGTTGCTGACCAGTATGGAGAAGGAGACCCGTGTGCCCAACCTTTCCTTTCTAATGCGTCAATCATGGTGGCCAAAGAAATGATCCGACAAGGTTTCAAACCAGGGAAGGGACTTGGGAAATCATTACAGGGGATAACAGAGCCTATCACTTTGCCCTCCACCAAGAAGCTCTTCGGGATAGGATTTCGCCCTACCCCGGAAGATGAAACATGGGCTGAAGAAAGGAAGAAAGAAGGCTGGATTCTGCCACAGCCATTGCCACATTTGTACAAGACCTTTGCCCGGCCCAAATATGTTGAAGAAGATGATGAGGTGTTCACGGCAGAGGAAATAGAAGATATTTATGGGGCCATGAGGAAAATGTTTTATGAGACACACATGGTTCAGCCAGGAGAAGGCACAAGCGCCGCTGAGGTGCTATACGTGGGGGCAAAAGCTAAGCTTCAGAATTGGGAGGCTACACCATTCCTAGTCAGGAGGGAGTCCGGGTAGACTTGTCCTGCCACCCTTCCCGTGTCACGAGTTATCCCAGGGTGTAACTCGGATATTTTTCTTTAGTTTCTTGTTTTCAATTTCTTGAAATGTAAACCCTTTATCTTCCCGATTCCAAGGAATGAAACCAGTGTTTATCATTATATTTTCTCTTTATTCTTTCTGATTTTGTTACTTTTCTTTTATCTTTTCTTTTCAGTTATAATAATGCGGCTTTAAAAAACATGACATGCTTGCGGATTTCACGCCCAGATTCAAACACGCTGTCTAATTGTGAAATAATGAACCAAGGACTGGAATATGATGAAGAAGAGGCTTTTAGGGAAATAAATCGAGAATTGAAACATTTTGAGAATAAACCTAAGCCAAATTTGAATGACACCGAGCCAGTCAACCTGGGAACTTCTGAAGAGATCCGAGAGACCAAGATAAGCATTCGCACAGATGAGAAAACGCGAGATGCAATAATACAACTCCTGTTTGAATTTAAAGATGTGTTTGCTTGGTCCTATGATGACATGCCAGGACTGGGTGTTGATCTAGTGGTGCACAAATTGCCAATCTACCCTGATTGTCCCCCAGTTCAACAGAAGCAGAGGAAATTCAAGACCGACATCAGTGATAAGATCAAAGAAGAAGTCACAAAGCAGCTAAAGACGGGGGTAATTCGGGTGGTCCAATATACCACATGGTTAGCTAATGTTGTTCCCGTGCCAAAGAAGGATGGAAAAACTCGAATGTGCGTGGACTACCGATATTTGAATAAAGCAAGTCCTAAAGATAACTTCCCCTTGCCCAACATACACATCCTTGTTGACAATTGTGCCAAACATGAGATACAATCATTTGTGGATTGTTATGCGGGATATCACCAGGTGTTGATGGATGAGGAAGACGCTGAGAAACCCGCTTTCACCAAACCTTGGGGCACCTACTGCTATAGAGTCATGTCATTCGGTTTGAAAAATGCCGGAGCGACATACATGAGGGCCATGACTGCCATCTTCCATGATATGATGCATCAAGAAATAGAGGTGTATGTGGACGACGTGATCGTCAAATCTAGAACTCGAGACGATCATGTCCGAGACCTGAGGAAGTTCTTTGAGAGGCTGCGAAAATACGATTTGAAGTTGAATCCGACCAATGTGCCTTTGGAGTCCCATCAGGCAAACTTCTGGGTTTCATAGTCAGCCGGAGAGGTATCGAGTTAGATCCGACAAAGATAAAAGCTATCCGGGACCTACCTCCTCCAAGGACAAAGAAAGATGTAATTAGCCTTTTGGGCAGATTGAACTACATCAGCCGGTTCATCGCTCAATTGACTTCCACATGCGAGCCCATATTTAAGTTGCTGAGGAAAGATGCCGCAATCAAATAGACGGTCGAGTGTCAAGAGGCTTTCGACAAAATCAAAGAATATTTATCGAATCCACCTATCTTGGTCCCGCCGGAACAAGGGAGACCTCTGTTTGTATTTGACAGTCTTGGAAAATTCTTTCGGTTGTGTCCTCGGACAACATGATGCAACGGGGAAGAAAGAACAGGCGATCTACTACTTGAGCAAGAAGTTCACCAGTTATGAAGTCAAGTACACCTTGTTGGAAAGAACATGCTGTGAAAGTACGAGTGAGGCTCTCCATTTAAAGGATTTGGAGAAGGAGAAGTAGGGGGGCTATGTGAGACACGGGGAATGATTACTTCTGAAAGTGAAGGATAATTTGGAGTGATAGCAATGGTGGAAATGGGCGGTAACTCAACATGGGGTTAAAAGTTCTAGGTTATTGGGCTTTTCATGTGGTCCTATAGGTTCCGTTTGGGTAATTTTTGGGAAAGATTGTGTAGTGAAGGAGTGAGTGATAGTGTGCTCTAAGTGTTACGGTGGATTATGATGATCTACCATCTAATTAGATGGACTAGCTATAGGGTTGTCATGTTGGTGGATTGGTGCATGGTGATTGGTCGAGAGAGGAGGTGGTGATGATGTGGAATCCCTTAAGTATAGGTGGGTGTTATTTTGATCACTATTCATAAGCGTGGCCTGGCTGGGCGTGACAAATATATGAGTGAGTGTTTCTTGGGCCTTAAATGCATGGGGAGTTTCGAATAATGAGACATTGGGCTCATGGTGTGCTCCGGTTGGGCCTGCTGGGCTTGTTGTACTTGAGGAACTATTGTACTCATGTGTATTTCCATAGGTAAATTTATATTTGTATTATTTCATAAATGGAAATAATTAATCATATTGAAGAGCGTATGGTTAGTAGAGTCAATACATGTTGTGCGTCCTTTAGGATAATTGACCATATCCGTAGTGGGCTTACCTGTGGGCCCCTGTTAGTGCGCCGTCATACTAGGATTGCCATTTTGAATTTAGTTCTGGTTGATCACGTACTGGGGATTGAACATTAGGATTTTTGGGAAGAGTAGGAATGGGTGGAGCAGAGATGTACGTGCATGTTTTATTTGGATGGCCCAATCTACCACTTAGGAATGGGTGGAGCAGAGATGTACGTGCATGTTTTATTTAGATGGCCCAATCTACCACAAAGGGTGTGGACCATGTTAAGGCCCTCATATAATATTTGTTATCGATGAGTCCCTATAAATATATAGTATTTAAGAGGTTTCTTAAGAGGAACCTCAATACAAATTCTAGCATATCGTCCTCGTGTGGTAGATGAAGTGCATGTATCGACCTTAAGTAAGTTACCTAGTTTGTTACCAACTCGTTGGAGTATGTCTAAATCTTAGAACTCTGTGGGTAATTCAGGGAGGCAACTCCATATAGCTGAATATGTTAGAGGGGCTGCAGAGGCAATGAATTTGGGTTCCCACTTGCGGACAAATAAAAATAATTAAGGATAAACTATGGTCCATCATGTAGAACTTTTGCCATATTTTTCTCTTTCTGAAATTTAACAAGGAAGATTTCGTGTCCCAGGTCAATTAAATTGAAAAGTTCAGTAGGTTGCCACAGGGATTGTAAATTTTGTTTAAGGGTTAGATGGCCCACTTTTTGACCAAATACCTTGATAATTATTAAGTACCGTCAAGGGTAATATAATCTGGATTTTATCAGTGCTGGTAAGTGAAATAAAGTTATCATTGAGGGTGTCCGATGAGATTTCATTAGATAAATCTAAGTGGCATTTGTTGAGTTGCAACGATAGCTGGGTAATTGAGTGTTGGTTAATAGCGTTCTCATACACGAGGTAGTATGTTGTGCTGGTTGAGATTAGTTCATTGTCTCGATGTTCATGGAAGTGTTCATGATGTAAAGATTAGAGTTTGTGAGGGTGTGTGAAGAGGTAAATTAATTGTTCTAGTTTCACTACTAGAAAAAAGGCCTATGACAATGAAATTTTATGCACCGTTAACAGAACCATTGCCATATAATATGTATCGCAACGGTCTTAACCGTTGCCAAAAGGTCTGGAGGATTTCGATACACTATACTAATCAAACCGTTGCTATTGTGAAGGAACCGTTGCCATATATTGTACTATAGCAACGGTTGTCACAAACGTTGCAATAGTTGTATCTATTGGCACGATATTGGGGGGAAATTACCTATAGGGACGGTTATCGTTTCCCTCCTAATTTTTCCTCTTCTATTTCGCTAAACCCGCCAATATATATACAACAACAACAACAACAACTCAGTAAAATCCCACAAGTGGGGTCTCGAGAGGGTAGTGTGTACGCAAACCTTACCCCTACCCCAAGGGGGCAGAGAGGCTGTTTCCGAAAGACTCTCGGCTCAATATAATAAAAAAGACAAAAAAGAAAAAAGAAGAGAGTATTAGATTCACCCACCAATATATATATTTTTATTATTATTTTTTTTACTCTTATTTCTTAGTAAAAAATAAAAAAGAATGTAAAACCACATAACCATATCATCAGACTCTAAACCTATGTCGTTCCTCTTTCTCCACTTTCATTCCCAATTTTCATCTCCCAATTTCTCTCTCCCTCTCTCTCTTTCTCTCTCACCCAAATTTCCAACATATAGTGCAATTAGGGTTCTTTGCCATAGGTGAGATTTAGCTTTCTTAGTGTAGAGGAGTAAATTAAATACCCAATAGATTCACAAAGTAGCAGAATTGTGAGTAACTAACTTCAAAATCGTGGGGTCCCAACATAAATAATGCTTAGGGTTCTTATGTTGTGATTCAAGTTTCATTTTCTACATCTATGTAAGTTGCCCTATTTCAGTCTAATTTCATATTTTTAATTTTCTTTGTGGTTTTTGTTTGCATGCCCACAAATTGGTGATCTCACTTTTTGATTTTAATTTTAAATGCATTTTCTTTATGAGAGTCTTTGGTTTATTCAGTAGCTATATTTAGAGGCAAGTTTTTTGTTGGTAGATTTTCTGTAAAAGATTGATTCCTTGAGCGTGTTCATACAATTAGTTTCTCATTTAGTGTTAATTGCGAGAAATTATTGTCGCTAAAGGCACACTGTGAAAAATCGCTACCCGAAGAAGTTGTAAGTTCTTGTTTTCTAATTTAGCTATCTTTGATTTTTTAATCATTTCTCTGTTCTTTAATATTTTGGGTATAAGTGGTGTATATGTTGCTTTAGATTTATTATTTGAACCAAAATTGTTAGGTTTTTTACCATTAGGGTGTTTCTAGCATACTATAAGATTTATCAATTAGTCATGGTTAATCGATTCATTAACATGTATTATTTATGTTATTACACTCGTTCCGTTTCACTCTCACTGTTACTTGATCTTTGTTGCAAATTGTAATATTTGTTATGCTATAATAAACCAAAGAAAATTCAAATAAGCAATTAATAGGTGGTATTTATAAACTCTCTGTTTCTTGCTCTTTACAACATATAGCGTGATTTTTTTTTTTTTTTTTTTTTGTATTTTTCCTTTTCCTCTGAGGTTATAATGTATGCCTGTATGGTTGCTTTCGAACAATATACCTACGTTATGTTCTTCCTTGATCATGTCTATAACTTAATTAAGTTACAGTACTGTTAATTTTTATATAATTTATATCATTGAACTTGAAGTTAATTTGTTGTTGTAGCTTAATCAGAGCATTGTCAGTTTTTTAAAGTAATTTCAAGGCTAATCTTCAAACCGTTCTTTCATTTGTTGTATATAAATATCATACTTATATCATATACATATCATTTGAGTTTTTTAGTTTCTAAAACTGTTAATGTTTTGTTTAGTATTTCTACGGTTGTGTTTCCTTTCTTTCTGATTTTTCACTTGTTTGATAATCCATAATAAAGGTCATGCCAAATAAACATTTTTATTCAACTATTCTTTTGCATTTACATATAAAATCATATTTTCTTCAGGCCCCATTAATGAAAAGCATTGGATTTGTTCTTGTTGTTGATATACATTCTGTTTTCCGTATATATAAATTTAATCATGACTTTTTTTCAAGTATCTTTTTTTAAAGCAAATTTATCTTTGATCAAATTAAGTATAGAAATTCTAAAAAGAAACAATATTAATAATTTTTATCACATGAAAAGAAACATATTTCATGATTATTTTTTTTGGTGGTAATGTATGTGAATATTAACATAACAAAAATTATTTCCTTACACAAAAAGAGCACCTCATACATAGATGGGCCTCAGTAATGCAACACACCAAACTTCTATATCCTAGTTACAGAAAATAAACTCTAATTGTTGCTATATCTTTATGTTGCTACTCATGAAAGAAGTAAGCAGAGAATTATTTCTGTAATTTGAATTGAGATCTTGTTTGTTCAGGTCATTTTTTATATCTGTGAGAGTGGTTTATCGATTAAACTTCTTGTATGCATATGCATTATTGAGAAAAGGATCTTATTTGCTTGTAGAATACTTATAATTTGTAAAGATTTAAAAGTTACAGATATTTGATGAGAACTAAATTGCTATCCTTGATTCCTAAATTAACAGAGTACTTGATCATGGTTTATTTGATAACATTAGTTCTCTTTTATTTTTATTTTTTTGTAACTTAGCTTAACATAAATATTATTTTGGTGATTTACGCGTATCATATAGGAATTCAATGGATAATGTAGATAAAAGTTGGACAAATCTCCTAAGATGAACAGATAAGTATATTTGTGGAGTAAATACTTTTCTTAATAAGGCATTTGAATCACAGAAAAATGAAATATTATGCCCTTGCAAAAAGTACATAAATCGTAATTGGCATTATAGAAATGTGGTGGAGGATCACTTGGTAGTAAATGGGTTTGTTGATGTGTACGCCAAATGGGTTTTCCATGGGGAAGAATTTCCTCAGCAAATCGACCTAATCCATGCAATGATGATGATGATGATTTTGACATGCATGACAATATTGATGGACTACTTCATGATACATTTAGAAATATAGAGGGTGAGTCAGGGCATGAAGGAGTGAAAGAGGGACTATCCGAAGATGCAAAGAGATTTTTTAGATTGGTGGATGAAGGAAAACAAGAGTTATATCCTGGATGTGAAAATTTTACTAGACTAAGTTTCACCATTCAGCTATACTTACTTAAATCCTTGCATGGTTGGAGTAATGTGGCATTTGCTCATTATGAAAAGATACTTCCCTAATGATTGCATGATATTTTGGAATGATAATGCGAATGCTGATAATTGTTCTATTTGTGGGTCTTCAAGATAGAAGAGTACTAATGCAAGGTCTAAAATCAATGTAAAGGTTTTAAGGTACTTTTCCTTAAAGCCTAGGCTTCAGAGAATGTTCATGTGCCTTGAAACAACTATTCCAATGAAATGGCATACTAATGAATGACCCAATGATTGAAATTTAAGGCATCCTGTTGATGGAGAAGCTTGGAAGGATTTTGATTCCTTGCACCCAGACTTTGAGAGGGACTCACGTGATGTTAGGCTGGGTCTTTCAAGCGATGGTTTAATCCATTTAGAACCATGATCATTTCTCATACCTTATGGCATGTTGCGTTGATGAACTATAATTTATCGTTGTGGATTTGCATGAAGCCGGAATATATTATGTTGTTAATGATTATTCCAGGTCCATCATCTACAGGAAATGATATTGGTGTGTGCCTACAACCACTAATTGCCGAACTGAAGGAACTATGCGAAGTCGGGATAGAAACATATGATGCTGATACAAACCAAATATTTCAAATGCGTGCAGCCTTATTTTGGACAATTAGTGATTTTCCAGAATTAGCAATATTTTCAGGAAGGAGCACCAAGGGTAGATTGGCATGTACCGTTTATAATTATGACACATGCTCTCAATATCTCAAACATAGTCATAAGATGTATTACTGGGGCCATCGAAGATTTTTTCCTCCTGATCATCCATTTCGAAAAGTTAAGAGGTCATTTGATGGTAAGAAGGAGCATAGACTTGCAACTACTTATTTGTCGGTTGTAGAAGTATTTGAAGAATTGCTTGAATTCAATAATATTTTTGTAAAGGGAAAAAAGAAAAGGCTTCGCAACGACAAGAGTCCGTGGAAAAAGAGATCTATTTTTTTTTTGAATTGCCATATTGGGCGCATAACAAATTGAGGCACAATCTTGATGTGATGCACATTGAGAAAAATATATGTGTTAGTTTGATTGGTACTTTTTAAAAATAGATGGAAAGTCAAAGGATCATGTAAATTCTCGCTATGACTTGCAAGAAATGGGGATACGAAAGGAGCTACAACCAAGAGAAGATGATAATGGAATAATAAGTTTGGCTCAAGCTTGTTTCTCCATGAGTCCAGAAGAGAAAAGATTGTTTTGCACCATTATAAAAGATGCCAAATTGCTAAAAGGGTGTGCTTCGAATATATCAGACCATGTGCATGTGAAGGAGATGAAAATATCAGGGTACAAAAGTCATGATGCTCATATTATAATGCATTACTTACTCCAGGTTGCAGTTAGGAAATTATTACCTAAGAATGTTTCGTTGACCTTGATTAATTTGGGCGGTTTCTTTAGAGCTATGTGTAGTAAAGTTGTAATGAGAAAGGATCTTGAAAAAATGCAATCTGAAACTGCTAAAATAACATGTGAACTTGAAAGGATTTTTCTTCCAATATTTTTTAATATAATGCCACATTTACCTATTCATCTAGTGAATGAAATTAAGCTTGAGGGTTTGACTCATCTTCGAAAGATGTATTCTATTGAGAGGAACCTAAGTAAGTTGAAGGCGTTTGTTCGTAATCGATTTTGTCCAGAAGCGTCAATAGCAGAGTGTTTTTTAGCCGAAGAGTTCTTGACTTTTTATTCGAGATACCTACATGATGGCGTGAAAATTAGATTCAGTATGTACCAAACTGAGGATGATGAATGCCCTCAAAATTTATTACCCATATTCCCTAAGATTGGCCACCCAATTGGAGGTAAGAAGAAAAAAAAAGGCAAGAATTTTCTCATGGATTCAAAGTTATCTTATGATGCACATCGATATGCCTTGTTCAATACTAGTGGAGATGAACTAGTGAAAATTTTTATCAAGTAAGAAATTATATAATATTTATTTGTATTTTAAACTTTATTTATTTTCTTATGATAAGATACTTTAAGCTCCATTTATGAAGGCCTAATAACTGAATTTAAAATATTCATTATTGCAGGGAACAAAAAAATTTAATGGGTAATCATACTAGATCAAATACATGGGTAAGAGCAAGGAATCATAGTCGGGAATTCAGCAACTGGTTCAAAGAAAAAGTTAAAAATATTAAAGTACCCGACTATTTACGGTGCCTAGCTAAAGGGCCTAATATGGTTGTCAAAAGTTATACTGCATACTTCATTAATAGATACCGATTTCATACCATAGGACGGGATTCTTCAGGAAAGACTCAAAATAATGGAGTGACTTTATTGGCAACAACTGATAGTTTTTCTAGTGTTAGGGACCAAAATCCTATCGATGGAGAGATGATCTATTATGGAGCTATCCATGATATCATTGAAATTGATTATTGGGGTTGTTTTAGTGTTGTGCTATTTAGGTGTGTTTGGTATCGAAATGAAATAGATGACTATGGGTTAACTCGGGTGTACTTCAATAAATTATGCAGTACAAATGATTCTTTTGTATTGGCATCTTAAGTTTATCAAGTTTTTTATGTGGCAGATCCAATTCAGGAAGATGTTTATTATGCAAGGAAAAAAGTCCCTATTTATTTGTATGATCTAGAGGAAGGGAATTGTCCCAACATAGAGGACACATTTTGGAGGGAACCTAACGATGTCATTGGTTCCTCAAGTGGATTGCTTGATGTTGATGTTAGATGGTCAAGAGAAGACGTACCTGTTGATGTTGTAGATATTCCATCATATGCACAATGTTCACAAGATACAAATATAGAAATATTAAAAGAAGAGGAATTTATAGTGTGTTCATGTTTTAGTATCTATTTGGCAATGATATCTTAATTTTCTAATATTTAATTAGTTATCTGGGGTGTTTCTTGTTGATTCCGGATACTGTTTTGTTTCAAGTTGTCATTTTATGCATTTTAGCTTTATTGGACATCATACATTAAGTTCTTTTCTTTATTCATTTGAGTGCTAAAATTATTTCTTAAGAAATTCCTTTCTGGTCATGTACTACTTGAAACATGAAGGATGTCAATGTGCTTATGTGAACTAGTTGACAAATTCAAGTAGTAGAAACCATATCGAGTACTTGATTTTCTCTCTAAACATGTAATTAGACCAACATCTGCTTGGAAATGCCACCAGTCCAACATGCCATATACAGACTTTTGAAGAAGACAAAAGGCCACCCACATCCAATGTGTTGCAGACAATTCTTGTGGCCACTCATAAGTAGCAACAAAGAAAATAAGGTACAAATCTTAATTTTTTTTGATGTTACAAGCCACACAGTTACACCCATATCTCATATGCTCCATCTCTGATTCTCTTCTGTCATTCACAACACAGAGGCAGACTACTGACACATCTTTTTTTATTTCATGCTTTCCTATCTTCAACATAACTTTCTTTGATGATATTGTTAAAGCCAAGTTGAATATAGATGTCTTGCTATATAGGACCGTTCCCTTTGGATATTTGTATACTTGTTTTTTGTCCTATTTCATTGGGAGAGTCAATTTACATTGTATATGTATGACCTTTTGTACATGGAAGGAGTCTTTCCATCCTTCCTATATAGTTGACTTAGGCTTTTTTTTAGATCGAGTTGTTTATCAATTGTTGATAGGCAATTAGATTTTCTTTATAGGTCTAATTACACTTAGTTCACATGGCCTAATTGATTATCATGTTAATGTACTTATATCGAGATGTTGTGTTCTCTTTTGGCTAGCTTCATGTCAAACAGTGAAGATAAATTTAGATATCATGTAACATAGGGATTTAACATGTTGTTTGTTATTTGTGTTAGTATCATAATCTTGATTAGAAATAGTTGAGTTAGGATTTTATATTTCTATGCAAAATCAGGAACTAGTGGCTGTTAACATATTACAAATTTGTGCTAGGACTTCACTGCCTATTTGTTCTTCAAAATAGGCTCCAGTTCATCTATATCTCGTAATTCATGGTGGAGACAGTGTTACAGAGATGGAACTACTGAAGCATAATCTACGGATAAAAAATAATTTCTGCTCATGACCAACTACACAAATCAAAAAGTTCTCTTTTAGTTTATATTGTGTGTCTGATATTCTTAAATCCTGCAAAAGACTTGACCTTTTATTTGTATTTGAATTGGTAACTAGTATTTAAAGAGATAATAATTTTATTTATCCTCTTTTGTAGGTGGAGAAAATGAAGAATGGGAAGATCAAAGGAATGAAGATCCTGCTTAAGAAGATTTTTGGATTGTTGCTAAAACTCTAAATATTCTAGGAATCTTTTGTTATCAAACCTTTGGAAACTTCTTTAACTTTTGGATTGTAAAACTTATGTACTTGGTTCTTAACTTTTGGATTATTAAACTTATTATGTACACGGGTTCTAATATTTTGCTTTTACGCATATTATTATACATGAATTGTAAATGTTTATGATTAGTTTTATTTTGTGATTTATATAAATTATTGTGTTATAATTTAATGTAAATATTTATTTACTATCAGGGAGTATATTGTTGTTTCAATTAAACCGTTACAACAGCTTACCTCAGTTGTTGCAATAGGTAACAAAAACTGTCTCAATTAACCGTGTAAATTGTTGTAATATGACAGATAATCATTGCAGTAGGTAAACCAAAACCATTGTCGTAGGTACTATAAATCATTGCAATAGATAATGCATGTCGTTGCATTAGAACCTATTAGATTATTGTTATTGTAAATAACCCGTAGCAATAGTAATTAAAGCTTTGCAACAGCGGCAAAAAATCATTGCAATATCCTAACTTAACCGTTGCAATAGAAAATATAACCGTTACACAAATATATATTGCAACGCCTTTGAACCGTTCTAGTTAATTGAAAATACTCGTTGCAGTAGAATGATAAGTAACTGTTGCATTAGATTGCTATAGGGCAATGATTTTCGGAACTGTTGCAGTAGAGCTACTGCAACATGACCTAGTTAGAGTATTGAACAGAAGCAAAAGCCTCAGTAATGGTCAGACGATATTAAAAAGTCATAGAAAACCCAGTAGCTACCTAAAAAACAAGTAAGCGTAATTCCCCCTAAATAATAAAATATATTGACGTGGGGAGGAACGTATTTACTAGTTATATCATTCGCAATTGCTTGAATCTCGAGACGTTCTTCGAACTAATCATATACGAAAGTCCAGTAGTCGAAAGCATCACTAGCTTATGCTCTAATTATCCAACACTTCACAAGCAACAACAACCCAATATGGTCCCACAAGTAGGGTCTAGGGAGGGTAAGATATACTCCATCCATTTCAATTTATGTGAACTCATTTGACTGGACACGGAGTTTAAGAAAAAAGAGAGACTTTCAAACTTGTGGTGTAAGATGAGGTACATATATTTTGTGTGGCTATAAATCATTGCACAAAGGTAAATTATTTCCAAATAAGGAAAGGGCCATTCTTTTTGGCACAGACCAAAAAGGAAATAGTTTCACAAAAATTGAAACGGAGGGAGTATGTAACTTTCCCCTACCCTGGAAGGGCAGAGAGACTATTTCTGATAGACCCTCAGCTAAAGAAGGTGAGAGAAGCCTTGGTAGCAAGTAATAGCACAATAATAATTAGAAAACTAAATCGGAGATAGCAACAGATAATATGGAAGAATTGCTGATGACAAGTTGTAGCGAGATAACATACTTAGAAAACTAATTCCAAGGCAGCAGACGAGAATATGAATGAAGTACTGCTAGCAAACTGCAAAATTACCAATGGCAAGTAATAACAAAACAAGACATACGAACATAGAAAACTAAGGAAAAACAAAAGGTACCATACTAACGCTAATACTATCGAGTTAGAGAAGATAAAGGGAGATGCATGACTACCTACTGACCTTCTGCCCTAATCTTCAACATCCACATCTTTTTATCAGAGTCATGTCCTCGGTTAGCTCAAGTAGCGCCATATCTCGCCTGATCACCTCTCCCTAAGACTTCTTTGGCCTACCCTTATCCTTCCTCTCACCTCCTAAGACCTCTCACATCTCCTGACAGGGGCATCCGCGCTTCTCCTCTTAACATGCCCGAACCATCTCAACCTCACCTCACACATCTTTGCCTCCATAAGGGCCACTCCTATCTTGTCTTGAATAACTTCATTCCTAATTCTATCCAGCCTAGTATGCCCACATATCCATCTCAACATCCTTATTTCCGCTACCTTCATTTGCTGGACATAAGAGTTTTTGGCTGGCCAACACTCTGCCCCATACAACATAGTCGGCCTAACCACTACATTGTATAGCTTACCCTTATGTCTCAACGGCACATCCTTATCACACAAGACACCGGAAGCGAACCTCCACTTCATCCACCCTATTCCGATACGGTGTCTGACATCGTCATCTATCTCCCCATCCTTCTGAATTATAGATCCCAAATACATGAAACTCTCTCACTCTCTCTCTTGGAAATGACTTGTGTATCGAGTTTCACATCCCCGTCCACCTCCTGGGTAACACCACTAAACATGCACTCCAAGTATTCTATCTTGGTCCTGCTCAACTTGAATCCCTTAGAATCCAGGGTATGTCTCCAGACCTCCAGCCTCTCCTTAATTCCACCTCGCGTCTCATCAATCAAGACTATGTCATCCATAAATAACAAGTACCAAGGCACCTCCCCTTTAATGTGACGTGTCAAAGAATACATCGGCAGGGAAAACAAAAATGGGTTAAGTGCTGATCCTTGTGCAACCCTATCTCAACCTAAAAGTAATCCAAGTCTCCACCTGCTGTCCTAACCCATGTCTTAGCTCCATCATACATGTCCTGAATCACTCTAATATACACTATAGTCACTCCTCTGGCCTCCAAACATCTCCATAGAACCTCTTTGAGGACTTTGTTATAGGCCTTATCTAGGTCAATGAACACCATGTGCAAATCCTTCTTCACCGCCCTAAACTGCTCCACTAATCTCCTCATAATATGAATGGCGTCAGTGGTCGATCGTCCCAGCATGAAACCGAACTAGTTCTTGGAAATGGACACACACCTCCTCAACCTCCCTTCAATCACCCTCTCGCACACTTTCATCGTATGGCTTAACAACTTGATACCCCTATAGTTGTTGCAATTTTGAACATCCCCCTTATTTTTGTACAATGGGATCATCGTACTCCATATCTACTCTTCGAGAATTTTCTACGTCCTAAAAATGACGTTAAACAATCCAGCAAGCCATTCCAAGCCTTCCTTACCCACGCTCTTCCAAAATTTCACCAGGATCTCGTCGGCCCCGTCGCTCTACCCCCACTCATCCTGCGCATAGCCCTTACAACCTCCCCCACTCGTATACGTCTATAATACCCAAAGTCTTGCTGCCACTCCGAGTACTCCAACTCCCATCTCCCTCTTCATTCAAGAGCCTATGGAAGTAAGACTGCCATCTCTGCCTAATATGTGCCCCCACGCATAAAACTCTTCCCTCCTCATCTTTTATGCATCTCACTTGGTCCAGATCCCGGGCCTTCCGCTCCCTCACCTTCGCTAGTATGTATAACTTCCCGTCCCTACCTTTATCACCAATTTCTTTGTATAGATGACTAAATGCGGCAGTCTTAGCCACAGTAATCGCCAACTTCACCTCCTTCCCAGCCTTCTTATACCCCTCCCTGTTAGCACTCTTCTGCCCCTTGTCTATACTCTCTACTAGCTTTAAATATGCTACTTTCTTGGCTTCCATTTTCTTCTAAACCTCTTCGTTCCACCACCAGTACCCTTTACGACCACCAGAAAAACCCTTTGAGACCTCTAACATCTCTCTCACTTCCTCTCTAATATTAGCTGTCATAGACCACATACAACTTGCATCCCCACTACTCCTCTAGGCCCCCGTAGCCATCAACTTTTCCCTCGACTCCTGGGCCTTGTCCTTAGTCACTACACCCCCACCAAACCCTAGGTATACTAGACATAGCCCTATTCTTCCTTGTCCACCTGATGTCTAAGTCCATAATCAAAAGCATATGCAGGATCATAAGATTCTCACTCGGGATGACCTTGCAATCAGTGCATAAACCCCTATCACATTTTCGGAAAGTAGATAATCAATTTGGGTCTTGGCCACTGTTGATACCCAATTTTTCCCTATGTATTTTTTATACTTTGAAAATAGCATATGTATGCATATATAAGCATGCCTGAAAATTTTGGTATTTTCCTCAATTTTTAAGATTTTTTAAAATTAATTTATTGTCTATTTTAATAGTACAAAATCCAAAATTATTCCCAAAATTATTATTTTTGGTGAATAATTTATTTCCATCCTCATATTTACACCAAATATAATTAAGGTATATTTTGCATATTTTTATAAATTTATTTTGACATCTCTAAGCTAAATTGCGTAAAATTATAATTATAGCCTATGTTACGATTAATAAGGTTTTAAAATTATAAAATTATTCCTAATATTTTTAGATTATTGTTTATATATTATTAACTAGGTCAGTGCTTTTAATTTATTTTTAAATTATTTTTAACTATTTTAACTAAATAAAAAAGGGAGAAAGTGGCCCATTTCTATTTCAATTTTAGCCTCAATTTAAAACCCAATTCCACCCAATTGAGACGACCCGCTTTAATTTTGACCCGCCCCAAACCCAACTCACTTAACCCGCCCGGCCGTCTCCTTTTAATCTAGGCCGTTGATCATTTTGATCAACGACCACCATTCCTTCTTTCCATTTTTAATTCCCAACTACCCTAACCCTAATTCATTTTCTCACAAATAGCCTCCCCTAAAATCCCTTCGTCTCTCAAACTCTCTCTAACCCTCTCCGAATTCCTAGCCCTATCCTGCCGATTTCCACCTTGTTTCATCGGAATCAATGGCATCCCAAGCCCTGGGTGGCCTGTACTCACCCCCATGTGCCCTTATACCCCTTGTTACTTGAAGATTCAAGGTTCGATCTTGAAGGCCTTCGCTCATATCTCCGCCGATTCGAGTTTCGCGGCTATCTCCGACTTGACTCCGGCATATCCTAGCCCTATGAGCCTAGCTCTGACTCATTCGACTCGGAACAGACCTTTTCCAAGCCTTTCTCTCTTCTAGGGTTCTTCTGAAACCCTAGCCTTTCGAGGTTCTCCTAATTTCTCTAGATCTGCTCTAGATCTGTGTTTATTTTAAGTTTTTCAAATGATTCCTCTGAGTTTCTTTTTAAAGCCGTGCTTTCAAAATTGTTCATCTTCTCCGACTTAGGGTTTCTTTGATTTTACTTATTTTACTGTGATTCCTATGTGTTACTCTTATTGTATTTGCTCTACTGTAACTCCTATGTGTTTCTATTGTGATTCCCATGTGTTTTTTTCTACCATGCTTTCCTCTACCATTTCTTTATGAGTTCTTTTATAGTATTTTGTTCCCTTATTACGTTGCCCGAAATGTTTAAGGTTCTAGTTCCTTGGGGTTTTCTGAACTTATTCTTGCCTGATTTATTTGCTTTCGTCTCTACACTTGATTAAGGGTAGAAACCCTAGAATTTGGGGTTTCAATCGAGTCCCTGAGGCCGCTTGTATATGACTTATTTGTTTCTCATCTCTGAACTAGTTTGATTTCAAAGCCCTAATTTCTGAGTTCATCTTTGTTTCTCCTTGTGGTTCTGATTTTTGCTAAAATCCTATAGGGCCTTTTATCTGACCTCTCGCAAGCCATCTGATACTCTCTTTTAGCTATAATCCTTTGGTTGCATGATACTTTGCTATTGTTTGAATCCAGCCTCACATGTTTAAAGCTCATGCCCTCTTTATAGTTGGATTTTCCCTCTCAGAATAACCTTTGATTTGGTGATTGATTTTAGTCTTGCCTTGTGTGAATTCGATTGATTCTTTCCTTGTTTAATTTTGAACCTCTCGATTCCTTTGTTGTCTGGC